>JAHDVE020003617.1:0-21825 GCA_022606495.2 Halesus radiatus | reverse complement strand
CACAAGCTTAGCGACAAATTACCTGTAGGTGCGTTTCATCAATAAGTTTAATTTGATTTTATACTGTCAAAAGTCAAACGAGTTGAAAATGTATGCACTTAACGTAACATAAGGTAAATATTTTTCATGTAACGTCGAAATAATACAGAATTACACATTTTAAAGGGGTTTATGGAGGTAGGTAACTTAATTTATCCAAAATACTCATTAGGAAATGTTTGTATCTGTCATCACAAATATTAGACACACATCTAGAGTATATTGTATTTATATTGGGTTTTTTATCAAGTTTGAAGAAATATTTTGAAAAATAAAAAGAACTCTATCTTCATATAACCCATCTTTTTGGAAATTATTAATTATAGTGCATTAATGATGATGATCCATCCAGCAATAATATAAATAAGTATATACATTCACATTTTTTAATTTTCACATTTTGAATCCATAGACAACTTTTCTCTATCAGTCACATATTATGCCATTTATTAATAGTATAGACAGCTGCTTGTCTGCTCTTCCTCTTTGGGTGCTCAAGCATATATTCTAAGCCACTCAGTATCCTTTTTTGCAGACTCGTAATATTCATATTCTTTAATCCAGCTCTGCCTGTTACGGGATCCTTTTGTGCCAGTCTAGTCAAAAACAGGCAGACGGCCTGGCAAATCTCACTCGATTTCTACTGAATTTCCAACTTCGGAAGGATCAGCTCATGAAGTATCCGACTCTTGAGATCAGATGTGCACTCATCCCAATATTTGCTGATGACGACAATGAATCCCACGAACTATTGGGTGTGGTTTTTGTTCAAATTTTAAAGCACCCATACACTCTCTTTTTGAATTTTATCAAATATCAACTTCATTTTGGGCTATAAAACTGCAATCGGGGTGGACTAAACTATCCGAAAGAAGTATTTGGAGACCGGAAATTTGAAGAGGATTTTCAACAGAATATTTTATAGAACAAATTGCCGGAAGGTTGGAAGCTCGTCTGGAGAATAAATGCAGATTTGTTATAGAGCAGTTAGGATATTGTGTTGGTCTGGGCCATCATTAAGCGTCTGGAGACTCGAGAGTTTATTTAAGAATTCTTCATAAGTCGAACGGTGGAGCTTCCTTAACTTCCCTAAGGTTGAGGATACCGATAAATTCTCTGTTTTGCACTCAGGCTACTCTTGGAGATTCACCCTGTCCTGGACACTCTTACTCAAAAGTGGAACTACAGGAGACATTATTATAAGTTTCACCAAATCAATCTGTATATTTTCTTGCATATTGTAGTAGTTTTAGTAGAATTCAAGCTGTTCCTTTGTTTCGCAACTCTCGACAATTCCATCAATGAGCTTCTGCTTGACTTCTTTCGCGATTTCCACTGATTCGATCTGGAGACTTTCTAATTGATGGATCAACTTTTGGGGATTGTTTTTGGCAAGGGAATCGGCTAGATGATTCAGCACTGAACTTCGAAATTAGATACTAGATGAAAAAAGGGAACTTAGAATTCGAAGATTATCGTCTTTTCGAGTGCAATAGTAAATCAATATTTATTAGGGTTTGGTTAAAGGACGATGTACGGCTCCCCCATCCTATTTTGTTATTTGAGTGTGAGCCTTGGAGACTTCCATTATCAGTTCTGATTAGAAGTACTTATCAACTTTTTATCTAATGTTCTGATAAAGCAGTCTGCATTTATTATCCTTATTGTTGTTATTAAGCGATAACAAGAACTCTGTATAAGATTTGAGGATGGGCATCTCCAGTTTATATTATTTGAGTTCCTAAAATATAGTAGAGTAGACTACTTCTAAGCCCATATCTTGGTCCTCGGTCGCAGGTAACAACTCCATAATGATCTTGAGCAAAATGACTCTGATTGAGGCATTTTATTTTCGTTTAAAAGCATTAACTATCCACATAGTTACAAGCTAAGAGAAATTAATATTAAAATATTAAATTGAAGATATAAGATCGAGATGATGATAAAATATTTACCAAGTTGGTTTATCCAATATTTTAGTTTAAGGTTGGGGTCGAGACTAACAATAAGCCCAGTCGGTAGATCAAGACGTTGTCAGATGGTGGGTTGGTTATGAAATGGTGGGCGACATAGTGGCACCCTAGTGATTTTATGGGGGAACTAAGTTCACATAACATCTAAAAGCTTTAAACAAATAAAAAAGGTGTAAATCAATTTATTGTTAAGCATAACTTATATAAAAAAAAGAAAGGCACCTTTAAGATAGAGATTGAAAGAGCGCTGCATCTTTCGACAAAATCCGCATCAGTAATGATCTTCATAATATCCAACACTTTCTTCTCAAGATCATACTTAATACAGTGATGGCCTGTGTACCGATGCTTGGCGCCGCACTTTATCAAGTATCTCTTGACGCATTCCTTCACACCATCGAAACAGGTCATATCTTCCAGGAAAGTCGGTTCTAATATTCTTTTGAGGACATTATTAAACAATACATCCTTTATCGCCATTGATTGCTCAGATTCGCTCAGTTCATCTTAATTCTATCCTGTGAGGTTGAGTTCCATGAACAGTTAGAGAGTTCCCAAAAACTGCTTAATGGGTGGACTGGCGAGTTTCTCAGTCAGTAAAGTGAGGCAACTGCCCTGAAAAATTGGGTTACAGAGGCAGTAGTCGAGTTCCTCTATCAAGTTGGCTTCGTCGAGAGTCTTTTGCTTAGTGTTCTACTCATCATCTCCTAGAAAATCGATTGGGTAATACATTTAGAGGTTGTCAAACATCTGTTTCTTGAAACTGTTCAGGATGGATGATTCGAAGTGGTTGAGGAGCCAGCGGTACAGGCGAAAGACTTGTATAACATTACGAGGGTCTCGTTCTTCTTCTGTAGTTTGTATACATATTCGAAGAAATCTAGACTGGATGGCTGTATCTGATTAAAAATAAGTAGAATATCGAGTCATCTGAAGTAGGACAGAATAGGCAGCATGTCGTACAGGTTGGAGATGGGCAGAAGGGTGAAACTTAGGGTTATCAAATAGCTTGACAATGTCGCTTAACATTGGTTTACTTATTGTTTTGTGATGCACGATCTCATGCAATAGATTCACATAAATCTCAACAGTGTTGATCTCCAAAACGTTGGCTAATACCAAACGTAGCAGTTCCTCAGTTTATACTTGAGACTCATTGAAGTCTTTTTTACGCCGCAGGATCTCTAAAAGAACTTGAGCTGCGTTAGAGCGAACCTCTATATTAACAGTTTATTGGTCGAGATAAGGCGACAAGAGTAGGATCAAGCCTGAAAGTTTAACATTTTTCTCACACAGATAGAGGATGATGGAGTTTAGTAGGAGTTTGAATTTTTTGTCTTTTGAGGTTTCTATTTTGGCGGTGGTTATTTAATGGAGAATTTGATCGATAGGTTTGTCCTCTATAAATTCAATATCCATTTTTTTATGACTAAATAACTAAATTATAATGACAACAAAAAATATGAAACAAAAGAAAAACAAATACAAATATTTCTTTATTTTATAATAAATAAAAACTTCTTTTTTGATCTATTCAAGCAAAATATATTTTGTATATATAGACTTCTTATTTTATTAGATTTAACCATCATCACCATTATCAGAAATAATAAAAACAAATGTAATTTATTTTTGTCTAAAAATATAATTTATACTGTATTGTAATTCATCCAACATAGCATAATAATAATAAATAATAACTATCAAAGAATCAATTAATGAGCACTTATGGAAATAAGAAGAGCTTTAGTAGATAATAAGACTTTGATCGCGAAAGGTCAGTCACCCTCACCCGTTCTATGATGGAAGCACCGATTGGTTCAAAAAATAAGTCCAATATCGAGATGGAATGTATTAATGCTCAATTCAATAAATTAATACATTAATACATTATATATATTATATTTATTTTATCTCATTTGTAAAAAAAAACATGATTACGATTAAAAATCCCAATACATTTTATACTATGTCTAGAAGTTAAGATGGTTGACAAAGCAAATTATAAAAAGCAAGCCTACTGTACAGTGTGTTACAGGCCGTTTTCTACTCTTTTCAGACAACATCATTGCAGAGCATGTGCAAACGCTGTCTGTTCAGACTGCTCTTACGGGAAAGTTAACGATTAGAAGTAATTTACCGCAAACAACTGAATTACAACCAAAATAAAAAAACAACCATAATTACTTGTATTAATACTATGTCTGTTCAGAGTATGCGATGTTTGCTACATGAGATTTTCGTTCCCCAGTGATGAAGCAAAAAGAAAGAAAATAATAGAAACCTTCGACCTTCTGTGTGGATATTTGATACACAAGAAAAATACTAAGATGGAGGAGCTGTAGAAGCTCAAGACGAGCGGAAACAATTCCACAAATGAGGTAGAGACTGAAGATAAGGAGAAGGAGCAGCAGGAGACCCAAATCAAGGCATTAGAGCAGGAGGCGGCAAGCATCGCAGAGAAGAAGAGACAGATGCAGGAGAATCTGAATAAAATGATCGAGCAGAACAAAAAACTAGAAGAACAGATCATGCATTTAGAAAAATAAGACATATGATTTAGATTTTTATAGATTAAGTTTTTTATCGTAAGATTATAAAAAAAATATATTTTATGAGACAAATTATGTTATTAAATACTACAGTCGTTGAATACTTTAGTATCATAGATACTGTTTTCTTAAAATAGCTTTGATTAGATTTTTGTTATGCTTTTCCTCAAGTCTCTTCGTGCTGCTGCTTGGGATGTTTTTCGGAAATTGATAAATTAGTCTTGCACTGGAAAGTGGGGGGTTTTCAGTTGACTTAGCCTTGGTTCTGTCATCAAAATGTAGAGTAATGAGCTGAGACCTGAACCCTTTGGCTTCATTTCCTGTCGAGAAATCCCGCGAGGCTAGCTATTCAGCTCGCCCTTCAAATTTGTTTTTTCGGATACTAGAATTTTTGTTGTTGTTGTAACGGATACTATTCTGATTATTTTTGTTGTAGGAATGGTTGTTATTGTAGTTAATATCCCGAAGTTTGTAGTTGGAAGTAACGATTTGGTCATTGGGGTGACGTTGAGTAGGCATCTTGAGCTTGTCAGAGTAAGGACTTCTTCTTCCGTTTTTATATCTAAATTACTTTTATTTTTATTGGGAATAGCCGGATAGCGATGCGTTGGGTTTTTTATTATCCGTTTTATAGCTGTTCAGTTGACTGGAATTGGTGTTAATATTTTGTTTTGACAGATATTTGGATAGAACTTTGGAGCTTGTATTTGGGAGCAGCGTTCGCTCATGCATCCACAATCTACCAGAGGTGTTACTAATATTGGAGTTCCCATACTTGTTAGCAGATTCAAACTAGTTTCCTTAAGTTTTTCTAATGTTATTTGAGTGATTAGTCTTGGCATTCGTATTGGTTTTCACAATTTTGAACTTGTGTATGTTATTATTACTTTCATTGCTATAATGCTTATGATTCAGATTACTATCGTCAATCCCGGATTCTTAACAATCTTTATCCTCGTCAATATATTGGTTCACTATCTTTTTGCGGATGTTTTGCTAATTTAAATTGTAACAAATAATTCCTCTTAAGTAGTCGTACCGTTCATCCCTGCTGCTTCGAGAGGAGGATTAAAAAGAGTCGGTATCGCGGACTTCGGGACAGTCGTAAATATAGGCTGCCATTTTAGATTTTTGAAAACGCAGTTCTATGGCTGCTCTGATCTGGCGCTCTTTGTCCGAGAGTCGGCTCAGATTGATTGGCAGTGGTTGAGGCCGAGGAGATATTTTAGAGATGTTTTGCTTATGATTATTGCTGTTATATTATAATTTGGTGTAGGAACTCGTATTGCTTGGAGACGGTGCGTTATTGATTAACCTTTTGAGCTTGATTTCATTTGATTTTACTTCATTCATTGTTAAAAAAAGAATGTAAAAAAATATATTGTAATTATTGTAGATATCACTCTTAATAAATTAACATTTATGTTTTTTTGATTACCTAGTTGTACTGTTTTGTAAATTTGATAGATTTCAAAAAAATATCTAGGTATATAGTATATATGTTTTTTTTATTATCGCTATTATTAATACTGGTAAACAATACATTCAATAAAAATCTAATTAATAAAAACTAAAAAAAACTAACAAAAAATGATGAGCAAAATAAATAATATACAAAAATAAAAAATATTTCTTTACCAATTTATAGTCCATGTTACTCTAGCCAAAATTGATTTAAAGTTTCCATGTACATTATTCCTCATTTGGAAGGCAGGTAACCAATCAGTATCTGGCTAAAAACATACTTCCATATTTTTTATTCAATTAATATATTATATCCAATTCAAGGCAACGAACATTGTCAATCCTCGGAAGACAAATTGCCAATCAAAGGGATAGTCAACTTTAATACTACATTGACCCTTGCACTACCGATAACCTATGACGTAAGCAAAGAAACCTTTATGGAAAGGAAAAGCATCCTCTCCATATACTTTAAATCATCATCCAGACCATCTGAACCTAAGCTAGTAGGAATCGTGCCCCTCAACTTGTAGCAGTGCTTAAACTCTAAAGACTCAAGTATTATTGATTTATTAACTTACTTTTACTTTTGGTTGTAATATTATTAGATACGATTAAGAGATGTCCAATTGAGCGATGTCCTGATAAAAATGGTTATATCGAGCTGAAGTTTGCAGGCATGTACATCAGAGATCTCCCCAATCAGGAACACTCATTTACTTTTAATCATATTTAAAACCCTTTGCTCATGCAATCACTAATGTCGGTCGATGTTTCCACCAAAACCAATGTCAATACTGACCCAGCGAGCAATAATCGATAGAAGAGTGGATAAACAGAATACATTAAAAGAATTGATAACCCTTTAACTAGTGTCAGTAGCTTTATGGTTATAGACAAGAATTCGCTTGTTGAGATGGCCAGTGAATCGTCTTTCAGCCCTGGCTCTCCTAAATAAGGAATTTAATAACATTCATAAAAAAATAAGAACAATGCTCTGAAGTAGGAAACTCCATACAATTTACACGAGACAAGGATGTCAGTTATTAAAGAAGAAACAATTCGGGAAGAAAGCATAGAAAGTATTCCCTTTGGATAGATTCGTAAACTAATCCAACCTGATCGAAGATTTGGCAGCAATGTAAGGATCGCCGAATCCATAACTTCTACTCCTTCAATTTATACCAATGAGGAGAGTCAGGTCTTAAGTCGAATTGGGGCCAGACAATCAGAAGGTTCAGCTAATCCATCAGAGTAAAGATAATCAAAGCATCAACAAAATAAAAAAGATGAGGGGTCATAAAATCTCATAGCAAGATAGGAACGATAAATTTCTGGACAGATGATATTGCAAAGTTCTGAAGAAATAGGATTCGATTAGAACAGGTAAAATTAACTTATATTTGCGAAAGAATAGCATGGCAACAACGAAAGATAACATGATAATGTCAAAGGCTATGATATTCAGTAAATTATGGGGATTCCTATTTCAATATCGAAAATCGTTGGCGGCAAGAGAGTATCGAAGGATTCGAGTAAAATAATAGAAGAAGAAGAATTTCCATCGATTAAAAGTGCTGAAGATTCGCTCGGAGAAGAGATTCACAGCACGGAAGAACATATTCCAGATTGTAAAAGCCAACTCCTAGCAAATAATATCGGAATATCCGAACCAATGGTTCAAGAACCTCGAGGCAGCACTCCTTAATATGGCTCTCAGGAAGGCAAACTACAGAAATAGTTTATCAAAATTAGTTAACTAGAGCATCTTCTACAAAAACAATAAGAAACCTTCCCGAAATTCAGCAAAGAGGGAGATGATTTACGCACCAATAACTCCTTACTCAAAATTTAACTAGAGAATCTCAAGATCTAGAAGCATGTTGCGATTCGGAGGAGATCACAAGAACTCCATAAAGAGGCTGATTCTATTGTAAGCCAGTAGACAATATAATATAAGGTTGCACTCGAAAACATGCGAACCTTTTGCGATTAGTTACAATAGACTATTCGGAATGGAGACGAACAAAAAAATGAACTTTCAGAGATGCTCGCTGAAAAGCAAAGTATAATTTATCGACTTGAAGATTTGGTCTCGCGTAGCTCGATGGAAGGAGTTCAAAAAATAGAAACCACGAAGCAAGTAGAAATCGATAAGACGAATAAAAAATAAATCATTGCCTAGCCAGAAAATTAAACTAGAAAAATATAGAAAAGTATCAACCTTTGCAACAGATATTTGGAGAATATCTCGAAGGAAGGTCCAGTAGCGACATAGATTGACGGGAACAGTGATGCGCTTAGTACAGCCATCACTAGCCTTGTCCAGAAATTAGAAGAAAAAATAAATTGCGAAATCTCAAAAAACCACAGGCTGAACTTAATAGTCGGGTAGTTACAGGTGAAAGAGGCAGAAGCTGCATCTCATATCACGATCCTTGAAGCCAAAGTCAAAGAAAATAACGATATGGAGAAAATGCTTAGAAATAACTTAGAGAGCCTGGATTCTAGTCTAAATTAATCGTTCAAGCAGGTGGCCTTGCGATAGCTGGGGTTGGTAAATCAACAAAACGAGATTAGCAGCCTCAGGAAGTAGTTGGAGCATCTGAAATCACAGTTATATGACCAATCTGAGTCTTTAAAAGAAGGAGAAGCAAAATTCGATAGTTTATTTGTCTAGATGCAAAATAAAATAGAGATTTTAACAGAAATGAACAATAAGGTTGGGCAATTGAGTGCTGAGAATTTGGAATTAAATTCCTCAATCACTATTTTCCGCAAATAAGCACAAGCAGAAATCCGTGGCAAAGTTCAGATTATCGAATCTCTGAGATAAAATGAGTTGGTTTTAAAGTAGAAAATATCATCTCTCGAGATTCGAAGTGAATGTCTAAATAATGATTTGGCTGAGATGGGCTAACGATACCATTAAGTTTCGGAAAGGTTGGAGAGTTTAGAAGACCGTAAATATTAATAATATGTAAACAGCCTTCATTTGAAGTTAATCGCTATGACAAAAGAAAAGGATGCGCTGGTAACTCGCATTTCATAACAATAAAAAGAACTTTCAAAGAACGTTCCCTCAGAGTAGATTAGCTCTTTAAGGCAAAAGATTGCTTCTCTATCGGCAGAAAATGCTGATCTCCATGAACAATTCTTCATCAAATTCGCCGACGAAAACGTCGCCGACCTCAAAATCCAATAGCTCCAGGAAAATATTTCCTCCTTGCAGTCGTCTTGTAAGTTCTTGCAGCGGCAACTGGCCCAGAAAACATAAGTTTCAAGCAATGTTGTTGAGGATAACTCGAATCAAACGGAATAAATCATAAAAAAGGTTCCCTATTCTCCTCTTCAGGATGGTAAAGAAGACAGCGAAGAAGTTGTCGAAGAATCGAACGATCATCTTATGGATAAGCTTCGATACTACTCTGATACTCTGACACAGTATTCCAAAGTTATCGAATAAGGGTAAAGAAACTAAGCTATCTTGACTAAAAAGATTCAATAGCTACAGAAATAAAATGATTCTTTAAAGGAGATCAGAAAAGAGAAACAATAACACAAGCAACTTGCAGAAAATGAACCAGTCGTACTCCCAAGTGACGCTCAATAATATCATCGCATCCAGGAACTGGAAGAGATTGTTACCACTCTGGTCTCCCGCAATCGAGAGTTATCACTTCGCTTAGAATCAATTCGATCCGAGAAGATTCAGATTCAGAATGCCCTTATTCAACTCTCCACATAGTTGCAAAGAAGCAAAGCTAAGGCTCTCAGCACCGCCACTACTCTCGAACAGAAGAAACAGGTCCTCAACAACATGAAACCATTCCAGACTCAGCTCGAACAGATTGTCCTGCTAAGTCAAAATCTGTTTGCAGGAGAGGAGCAACAACAGCTTATTGAGGAATAAGGAAGTGAATAAGAGCAGATTTTGATAGACGAAGATAATTGAAGAAAACATATAGGGACTTTTGATAGCTATTTATTGTTTTATATAAATATATCAGTTGACATACCCTCGAGACCTATAAATTTAATGACTTTATTAGGCCACACATAATTTATTTTGTTTGTTTGTCAGCACTTTCTTATTTTACGAAGTTATATTTTGTTATTGTTGGCCAGACATAACCATACCGTAGCAATGGCAACCACTGATAGCAGAATCAGTCCTTTTATTCCAGATCTTTCTGCGAAGTTGAATGCGTTATCGGCGATTAACTCCACGAGTGCTTAAGTATGATGATGGCTTTGTTATTAGGCTGTCAAAAAGATGCACTTCTCGAGACGACGACACTATTATTCAAGGTCTGGTTTATATTAAAGACACCTATGAGTCAAAGTATAAATACATATATTAATATATTTGGCAGAATGCGAATAAAATATTGCAACATGGATCGTTTATATACTTGTTTTATTCGAAATCGGTACTGCATTTCCTCTTTTGAAACTCTATTTCACTAGTTTTCTTGACTACGAGTATCTTGTGGTCTTGGTAGAGGAGATAGCAAATAATGAAAAACACAATTCCAATCATGGCCAACAGGAAACGAGAATCCCTGCGATTATTACTCCATATTTAGATTATGTTTCCTTATTCCTCGCTACTTTTTGCTGTTTTAATTTGGGATTATGAAAGCGAGATAGTCGATTCTGTCGTATTTTTTGTGGAGGGTTTTTTGGAATGTTATTAAGCTGTCATTTTTTTTAATAATCTTTTCTTTTATAGTAATTAATTGACTAAAATTTACAAATTAAAAACTTGTCTTCAAATAAATGCTCTCATGCTCTCTCACATAGCAATATGGATTACATTAAATAAAAAAACCAATTAGGTGTTTAATTTAACTTTTTAACTATTTTTATATTATTTATCTGAAATAAAAATTAATTAGGGAAATTGATAAAATAAGTGAAAGTAATAAGGTAAAACATCAATTTATCTACATTTTACTATATAAAGCAATGTTAACTTATGCAAATCGAAAGTACAGCTGATACTGAATAGAATAGTTAGGAAAATATAAATATATCTTTATTTTGTATTATGTATTTATTTATCATTATCAAATACTGTATATTTAAACGTAAAATGAACAGATTGATTATATAAGTGCATGGAGATCTTGAACAGGGAGTTTGTGGGCATCCCTATAAACAGGTTTTTCCTGACTCCAATTATGCAGATAATGACTGTCTAGGAGATAATTTTCTGGAATCATCATCGAATACCACGGCGGCTCGTAAGCCTTCTGTGAAAATTAATAATAGCAACAATAATGACTAACTCATTCTTAAAAATATCGGCACTCCCCATCTTTATAAAGACCGTAGACTAATCTCCAACCTCGATAACTCCACAGAACTCCCGCTCATCAGATCAAACATCGTGCTCACACTTGGACTCTCCGAGCAAACCATCGACGATCTCGTGCAGCCGCTCCTCAAGACCCACATCAACGAAATAATTGAGGTCGAGATCGTCAGAGATCATATCTCTAAACGTCCTTACTTAATCATCGTCTTCAAGTACATCGAGATTGCGGAAGAATTTTTTAGTATCAACCAGTTTCGAGTCATCGGGGAAAATAATAATAACTATTTACTAGTGCTGTTTCTCAAGGATATTCTGTATCTCAGAGAAGAACCCGTCCAACACCATCCTCCTCTAACTATTGCTTCTTCCCAAGAGCAGCAGTCGCAATCCAGTATTAATAAATGTTTTCTACTTTTCGGCAAGCCTGACTCGGTATTCAAGGAGGACTGGGTGGAGCTCCCCACCTGCTTGAGCTGTTTGGAGAAGATTGAGTCCAGGATCACTGGTATCAACTATTTCGGGTCGAACGCCAACTCGAGAAAACCTTCTCCAGATTGTGCCAGTTGTGTGGTGCTCCTCAACAACAAGCTATTCAGCCAAGAACCTAATCCAAAGACTCCGAATAGCAATAGCGAGATTGTTCCATAGAAAATCATTGAAGAAAACTCAGTTAAATGCAATGACTGCAAGTAAAATAGCGATATCTGGGTGTGTCTGATTTGTGGCAATATTGGATGTGGCAGGTACAAAGAGGGCCACGCAGAAGAACATTTTTTGAAGACAAATCACTTGATTTCGATCGAGCTAAGCACAACTCGGGTTTGGAACTACTGGACGGACTCTTTTGTACACCGTCTCATCCAAGGTAACAACAACGTGGTACTGAGCTTTCCCGAAGACGAAGCCGAGGGGATGCTTCTGGAAAATAAAGGTGAGTCGATGGAGAGCCTGCTCTTTGAATACTGCGCACGCATTTCGGAGCAGCTGGAAAAGCAGAGGATCTACTACAACTCGAAGCTGCAGCAGCAAGAAGCAAAACACAAAGCAGCTATGACGGAACTCAACGAAGAAATCAAGCTTCTCCAAAAACTCAAGGAGAACAAGTGTAAGGAATCGGAGGCTTCTAAGATGAGGAAGATCAAGCTAGAAATCAGGAAGAAAGAGCTGAGAGATCGGTTGGCGAGGGAAAAAGAGCTCAATAAACTACTTGAGAAAAATATCAAGCTCACGCAATATGTGGAGAGCGACGTCATCAAAAACAAGAAAAAATAATTAGAAGACCTTGATTCTCAGTTCACCAAAGCCATTGCTAAGCTCGACTTCCATTGATTGATGCCTTTCAAATATCTATAATGGGACATTATCTTATCTATAATTTTTTCTTTATATTTGAGCAGATAGTTTTGCAATTAATGCTACCTCTTGTGAATGTCTATATTTTTTTTACGCTTTGAAATTGATTAATAATATTAGAAGGATGGCGAAAAAAGAAAGAAATTTAGTATCTAATAGTAAATTTTAATCTATTAAATCATAAATTTTCTTTAGATATATATAATATGTATGCACATATAGGTTTATGCATATAATTCAGAAGCAGCAAAACCCTTTCTTCTTCGGAACCGGTTCGGCCAACAACTTCTTCAGCCTCTCGATTTAGGTTTTGTTATCATTAATAGTGCTTTCACTTTGCTTCAATTCGATTTGCATTGCTTTCAATCGCTCGCTTTCCTGCTGCAATTGGGCTGCACTCTTGTTCACATTTGATACTGGTGGGGCAGCAGAAGCTATTTTTCTTGCCTGGCTGATTTATTCCTTAATTTTTGAAATTTCTAACTATTTTCCGCTAACTTTTTGCTGCAGACGGGACTCTTCCTCTTCTTTTTTCTTCTGGTCCGCTGATTTTTTGCTCTGTACGACAGCCACCTCCTCCTTTAAGGTTGCCATCTCTTCCTTCAACCTCTCAAGTTCCTTTGTTTTTGACTGGGCCGAAAAGTCTATTTTTTATTTATTGTTTCTGATGTCCTTAAGTTTTTTGGCTAGTTCGGCTTTATTTAGCTCTTCTTTCTCGATATCTAACTTCGTGTTTTCAATATTTTTAGTCACTTTTTGGATGTCATTATCGAGGCTTTTTGAGTCGGTTTTGGCTTCAAGAGGCCTCAGATGTTTGGAAAAAAGTTATTGGCAAAATTGGGTCAGGACTTCTGTTTTTTCATGGTCAATAGGATTATCTCCTCCAATAAGATGTGCTGAAACCTTTTGAGGGAAGGCTGGGTCGGTAGGGTCTTTTGGGGTAATTTTCCAGGCTGTCTGCATCGACTGCTGATTATAATTTTTAGATTTGGCTTTATTGATTTCTTTAATCATATTTTCCTTAAACTCAATAAACTCGCTGAGTTTCTCTCGGTATTTTTAGAAAATCGGGTCTCCACGCACGTTTGTGTATGTTTGAAGTCTATTTAAAAATATTGAATTGAAGTTATTTTTATTTTTATTTTTTTTACTTCAAGGTAGTATCCTGCTTAATTTTGGAGAGTTTTTTATAAAGAGTATATCGGTCCACAGGTTCCTAATCATTAAACTCCTCTTGCAGGGCTTCGGTGTATTGCAGCACGTAATAGTTATAGGCAGCCACAGATAGAGCTTAGATGACATCGTCCCAACATTTCTCAAGCACGATCCTATGGTTTCGATTAATCATGTTCGCATAACTCGGCAGCAGGATGGCTAATATGTTGGTGTTCAAGATGTTGTCATTAATGTGGTTAGGCTTTGCATCATCAATAAGATTCGTTATATATTTTAAAGTTTCAAAGTATTTCCTCTACAGAGACACCTTCGGAATGTCGAGGAGTTCACGGGCATTGATGCGGGATGATCCTGGATACGGCTATACAATGAAAAGTATAATTATTTAAACACGTAAAAATGGATTGTTTCAATTAATAATAATGATATTATTACCACAAATATCTCTGGAATGTTTGGCACAAACATTTCTAAAGCATAGAGAGATTCAATGAACTGCGTTTTCCTCACATTCTCTGCTGGTACATCTCTCCTGAGGACTGCAAGTTGGGGGAGACTATATTACGTCTCGTCGACAGTGACTTTGTTTTTGACTCTCTCGCATAATTTGAGCAGATTTGTCTCGGATCGAGCGTCGTAGCCTGACATATTATAAAGGATGAGGCTGGAACTCATATACATCAATAGGAACAAATCGTCATCTATCTCTTCGAGGTTCTTTTATAATCCCTGACAATCCAGCAGGACAACCAGCTTGCCCTGGTTGTTTTAGATCTTTCTTGATGTTGTATTTACCCCATGGTTCGGAATTTTACTCAAAACCCTCAGCGTCTCGCCTTGAAGCTAGGAGAGTAAAGTATCAGCAAGAAAACTCTTCCCTGTGTTTCTAGGTCCCCAGATAGTTACCACAACCACTTCCGCGAGAGGATATTCTGTGGAGAGTACTTGCAGAAAATCCTCAACGACTTCCAATTTTCTAGTTTTGATATTTTTCCTGATAACAGGCAAGTATTATTTGGAAGTATCAGGATTTTGTGGCTTGTTTCGATGACTATTGTTGCTATTGTTCTCGGGATTGTTAGACTTGATTTGCAAGTGTTGCTTATGAAAGTGGTTACTATGTTTGAATGGCGAACTTATGTGATCATCGGCTGTGATTATATGGAAAAATAGTGAAGTTAGGTGAAAAGAATAGTTGGATAAATAACAGATTTGGTATGTACATATTTCAAGAACGGACAGTTCGTTGAATTATTGCTGGCTCATTCAGATTCTATTTTGGTAAATTGTTATATTAGTATATAAATATTTTATGTATATAATGTATATTTATTTATAATATGAACACTAAGTTTTTTTCTTTTCTTTTCAGTTAATTCTATTTTTATTTTAGATTACAAATTCTAATAGTGATTATGTAATGGATTTTTGGAAGGTTAACCAAAATTATAATTTTTATTATGTATAGATTTTATACGAAATAAATTTGATCCCTTAAAAGACTATTATTGAACCATCTACAATAATAACCATTAGGCTATACCAAAACGATATTGAAGGTTCAAATGCCCTTATATGACTTGGGCCCCCACCTTGTGCCAAGGTGGGTCCTTGCCTCTCCCAAAGGCAACGAGCATGCTCACGAAGGCACTTCAGCGTTGTGACGTCCTCTGGATAAGGCCAATTCTCCAAAGACTATTATTATATTTTTTTAAAATCTGAAGCATTCTTTCAAATCAATCAATTTCATGCTTGATATGTGTTAGGAAAAAAAGAAAAATAGAAGGAATATATCTTTTATAAATAATTTTCTAGTATAAATTACTTTTAACCATCTATCTATCTTTCGATTCTTTCCAAAAACATAACTTTCTATATATAAATATAAAAGTTAACTTCTATAATAAATTGAATATCTATCTCATTTTTTTATATATCCATTAATATCTTCCGAAAACAAGATTACTAAATGCTAAACAATAACGGAAAATCAACAATAAATAAAAATGAAATAAAATAATAAAATAAATTAATAAAATAAATAATTGATTGATTTTTTCATCCGATCCGTCTTTCGCATAACTGCTAATAACTTTTCAAGAATTAAGGGAAAATAAATGGAATTATGGATCTATAAATTATAGGCGAATATTTTTAATAACTTTAATTGATTTATTTCTTAGATATATATATAGAATTTATACATTTAGAACCTTTTTTTCCTGTTTTTGTTTATTTACATTATAATATAATATTCCTAGATTATTCAAAGACTTTATTATTATAATTAAAAAAAAAATGATACAACTTGCGCGATTGCTGGTAATTTTTAATAAAATTGTTTCGATCCTCTTCTTAAATCAATTTTATCTAATTTTTAGAAGCCAGATAAATAAAATAGATCCCGAATTTATAATCGAAACTTTAGTCAAAAGGAATGATTCAAAGAAGGAAATAGAAATCTGTATTGATAATATCATCAATATCTTCAGCCCCTCTCTTCCTCAGTATATCTAAATATAACTGAATATCATATAAATCTCCACATCAAATCTATATATATCTTATTTACCGAATAGTTATTCTGTTCTCTCTTGTTTCGCAGTCTAACGCTCATCTTCTTCTGGCCTACTCGACAAAGGATGCAATTAACGTGACTTTCACTTCCCCTATACCGAGAACAACTGTGATATTCGACTCTCCCTTTCTAAAAGACCCTTTTATGCCTTCAAAAGCTAGTTGGATTTGGACGGAACACCACGAAGTTGGAGATTGTGACAATAAGCTCAATCTCACCGTCAACTTCGCGATAAAATGTCCTGCCTCACCCTTGCTGATTAAAGTTGCTGCTGTCGATAACGTAAATGCTTACTTGAACGGCGCAGTGGTCCAAACTGGGCAACAAGCTTGGTTTGCTCCACTTGTAACATTTAATCAGTTTAAAACATGCAGTAAATTTTATCTAAATTGTTATTTTTGAATATTGGTACTAAATTAATAATTAGTTTATTCTACTTGTCTATCTAGATGTTTTTCTAGTAAATAAACATATTATGAGGGGTAAATATAAAATAATTTTTTAGAGATGTAATTGATATCAATATTCAATACTCTTTATTTAATAAAATGTAGATCAGTAAATGTCTCTCGTCATTACGACTTCAATGACATCTCGAGTTAATTGCTACTTGGATGCGACTGGACTCATGTATGCTGCTTTTTATGCCACAGATTGCACCGTCTGTACTACTGGCCTCATCTATGATCCTTCAACCTGTCGTTGCACCTATTGTAGCGATTTCATCCCTTTCTGCTTCATCTGTAATACATTATTGACATGTGTTACTTGCAAAACAAGTTATTATTTTAACCATCTTTCACAATGTGTATTCTGCGACTTTCAAGGAGGGTATTATATAATTAATAATGCCTGCATAAAAAAAATCGACAGCATCTCGGCCACTTACTCTTCCCTCAACAAAGTCACTGTCAATGTCACTTTCAACACTTCGAACACGAACTCCAACAACTACGTCTTTAACACCATCTCCGAATGTGCCACAGGAGGACCTCTTGAGGGCTGTGTCTTCTTCTCCTCCTCCTAATCCGCCTACACCATTGTCGTCGAACTCGAAGTCACCCGAGTCTACACTGGCACTCTCACCCTCAACTTCAACAATTCCGTCACCTCCAACGACCCTCTCGTGGTGAAGGTGCCGCTGTCCGACCCCCTGAGCGACTCATTCTCCGTGCTCCTCTCCACCTCCTCCAGCAGTGGGTCCTGGCAGAACTTCCCTGCCGCCGAGTGTGATTACAACAGACTCTACTTGAACCCCAATGACTCAACCTCCGCCTTGCTATACTATAGCAACCCATCTTCAGCTCCCTCACGCATATCCAGAACCATTTATTCGCTCTTTCAGATAATAAGTCAGTTACCTTCAAGCTTTAAGATATCGACTACGTTTTCTAATTATGCTTCCGAATCAAGTGTTTCTATTCTGAGTTATTTTTTAATCGAAGTCTCGACCTATAGTTCAAACTTCAAGAATTCGATATTAATAATAAAAATAAACGGAGGTTTACAATCATCATCATCTTGCTTACAAGCCATGAATCTCAATTTGAACTAAACTTCAACTGTTTAATCATACTCAACCTATTTTCGATATTCTCCAAACAATTCTGTCTACTTTTATTGTCCGGTTTTCCCCTCTTCCCCTGAACCTGACTCGGTAGACCTATTCATTTTTCTTAACGATGCCCTTATAAATAATTATATTGATTCCAGGGATCTTGTCAAGGAAATCATTTTAAAAATCTAGGTAGACAGTTCAAAAGGTTCTCTTTTGGTCTCATCATCCTATAAAAATGTATTCGGTGTCAACAGTTTGGTCTGTTTTCCTAACATCCGAAATATCACAGGTCGAAGCTGTCAAGTAGATCCAATCGTCGAGTTGTGCTTCCAATCCCTCATTTCTGCCCCAAATTCAGGATTACTTCTCTGGTGGTTGGCTCCCATACTCACCGCCTTGGATGAGTTTTCGTATTACTCCTATCATAACCGTTCCTATGCTCGCAACACTAAAATGTTTTTTCAGCTACTTTCGACGATTTTACAAACGAAGTTCGTCTTTCTCCCTTTAAACGATGTTTACAATGCTCTAAATAGTACGTTTTCTTTGCCTGTGAATACAATGTCTCCAGATTCGTATCTTGTCCAGTCTGATGATATAACGTTCCTGACCCAAACGTATAGCTACTGGGTTTTGTCTTTGCCCATGAGCTACTTTCTTTTTTTATCCATCAATAAAGTGACTAAGACACTTAAAGTTTGTTCTAGCGTACTTTTGCTAAAGATAATTTTCAAGGAGTACTACATTTTTGCCAATTTCTTTAACGACTCGATCGGTAACAATATTCGATATCTCAGCTTCAGATGTTTCTCTCAACTTATATTCGTGGTTCCCCAAAAATAAGGGTTGGTCAATATCGGTTTTACCTATATATGTCTGTTCTTTGTGACCGCCTTTGCTTGTTCTGCCCAGTTAATATATTTGCGGATTTATGGTAAGTAGAATGCTGGACTCATTGATGGCTTTGAGGACAGACTTAGCTCTCTGATATTTCTAACCGCTCTAAAGCTTTTCGAATTAATCTCAGCTTTCACCCACTCATATTTGTCTGAGAATCAATATCAGGACAATTTCCAAGTGCTCTCCTCCTTGTCGGCACTGATTCTCATTTGTTTGTTCAAGGACGTCTTCATTCATAAAAGATTCTTTCTGATTTGGGTATACCAGTATACTCTACGGCTGCTACTACATCTCATATTCTATGTCGAAAGAATTCTCATGTACCTGAATCTCTATGGAGAAGTCGTGGAACTTTAATTCGGCAACATGCAAACTTCTATAATTATCGCCATTATTTTCCTCTCCATACTGCCTTTTATATTGAATTCCATTGAGTTTGCACATTCAATTTGGTTTCCTCCAACTCTTAAAGAAGAATAAAATAAGCCATCTTTTTCAGAATCTGTTTGGATCCCGAGCCCTAAGAAAAGCATTATCGGTCGTGATTCTTCTTATGAGGAACAAAATGCACTGAAAAAAGACTCCAAACCTGAGGATTTTATTGTTTAGAATGTAGAAGTTAAATAGTGATATTCAAAAAATACAAAAATAGAAAAAAACGATATAAGAATGAATATAAAATATTTCCTTCATAAATCCTCTTTTTTTATTTGTAATTAAGTATAAGATTACACATACATTTAAACAAAAACAAAATACAAAATAATATTCAAGGCAAAACAATAAAAAAAAAACCTATCCACATGTTTTGCCGAACACTAATAACAAAGATTCAATATCTCAAAACATATAATACTGCAAAACAACGCAGGCTTAACCGAGATAATAAAACTAGCACCAGCTAAACAAAAACCATCAGAATGATGGCCGAGAAAATAGAAATAATGAAGGAGACCATTGATAAAACATCGCCTCGGAGTTTCGGCCTCTTTTTCCTCTTGAGTACAGTACCCACCTTCTATCTGGTAAACCAGCTCCTACAGACATAGTACAAGGAGGAGGAGTTCATTGAGCGCATCCAGCAAATTCTTAAATACTACTACTTAAAGAATGCCTTCATGCTTTCGCCAGTAGTGTTGATGTCCGCCTTCAACTTCGTCACCCCTGGGGCTCTGTACACTGTGAACGCGATGAATCCGAGATACTTGTTTGGACCAATCTTGGCCACCACTATCGGCATATGCATGCCTCGAGACATCCTCTCAAAATGGGTTGTTTTGCCTGCCGCTGTGAGCGAAGCTTCAGCGATGATGATTACAGCTAGCATAACAAATGAAGGAGCGATTCCTTTCTGGCTGTACAACTTCAGACACTATATGCACTTCTTCGATGTGGTGGTGTTAGTTATCTGTTGTTTCGCGATTCACGGATTGCAGAAGAGAATTCAGGCGAAACCTCATTAGTTTCAAATATTATAATGATTTTGCAAAAAATAGTAAGATATTTTTTATATCATATACAAAGACTGCTTTATAATATAGGTAAATTTATCAATATATATATATTTTTGAGAAGTTATAACTCCATGCTTTTGAATTCCGAACAAATCAATCAATCCCCTAAAGTGTCTTAAATTGTTGAAGAAAAAAACAATATTTATACTATCTATATCAATTGATAAGAGAGTTTTCTCCCTTCGACATTGGGTAAATTCTACACGGTAATTCGAAACAAAATACAAAATAAATATGTAAATCCAACTTCAAAATCCAAGCACCTTGACGATGGTGACGGTGTATCTGGCGATAGCTTGCTCCATAATCATCACGTAGGGATAGCCAAGACCAAGTAGCCCAAAAATAAAGAAACCTACTGAAGACCCTTCTTTTTTGGTAAAGAAACTCACTCTTTCCATAAAGCCGGGAATCTCGTAGCTGTAGCTAAAATCTTGGAATTCGTCTCTCGTGTTTCTGGACTTGAACATATTGTACATGTTCTCAAAGAACCTCTGACTGTCTGGGCTGTTGAAGTTAAACCTTGGTACATAGTGAAAGAACACGACGCTCTTGTCTTCGTAAATCGTCTAGATGTGGCCGGAGACATCATTACAGACTGCAGGATGCAGGTTTTCGGTTGAGGTATGAGTGACGACCTTGGTTCGTTCGGTTCTGGTGGTTCCATCGGCATTTTTATGATGGTGAGTCCGATAGTGGTAACATTCGGCTTTGAAGACAAAATATGCCTTTGCATTAGTCATGTTGTAGTAAATGGATTCGTATTCCTGTGCAGACTTCATGTTGGTAAGATAGTTGCGAGTCTTGTTGCAGCACAATGTTGTACAGAGGTAGATGATGTAGCCTTGAGCAAACAAAACATAGGCAATGACTGGAGATTCATCTGGCTGTTCGAGAAGCATGTAGATGCCTGCGCCAATGCTACCCAGAAGCCATAAAGTGCCGATGAGCTCTTGAATATGGCCTGACTTCTCTCCTTTGACGGGTTAGTTTGTTTCGATCCCCATCGGCAATGGACTATTAAGTGGGTCGTACATTATGCTATTTAGTGTTGTTGTAAGCAAATAAACAAATATTAAATATTAAATAAATATAATTAAACTATAGTTGAGCATATCATATCCATTAATAATGTCAACTGAGTAAATATTAAAATCTCTATGACAACCAATCCTTGACATATAAATTTAATTGAATAAATTCTGATGTATACATATTTTTATATTTCTGTGTTTATGAAACTTTTCTTTTTATCTCCAGACTTTAAAAAATAGACTATAAATAATAATATTAATGACATCTTATTTGATATTAATATTTAAAGTCCCATTAAAAATATATCTAGAACTTTAAAGTTTTAAAAATGGGTTTAGAGTTATAATAGGATCTAAAAAA
>JAHDVE020003616.1:0-81171 GCA_022606495.2 Halesus radiatus | reverse complement strand
AAGAAATTAACGACATAAGAATTCAGATGTTGATTTTGCCTTTTTACGTTTTAGATATTGACATTTCAACTAATAAGTTTATAGTGTATATAAATATTACATATATGTGACACCCCTGCACGCGTCGACAGGGTGCATATTGCACCGCGCGCGTCACCCCCTCACTCCCATATTTGCCATCCCCTAACTAGAGGGGGAGGTTCTATTAGCACCCATCCCCGCTGCGGGCAGGTTCCCACAGGAGCCGTGGGAGAGTGCTAGCATATTGCTGGTGTTTGCTCCATTATCCTCCATGATTCCGTAGGGTGAGTTCTATGGGGGTGTATTTGTACATTGATGCTTATGATTATTCATTGAGCTTTTGAGTAATTTGAAAGTACTTCACTACCAAAAGTAAGTGGTTTATTTTTTTTTTGCAATAATAATAGTTTTTCACATCATATTTTTTATCAGTTCAGATATGATGGATGAAATATATATTTTTTACATGAACGTTATTAAAAAATGAGCCACTAACCGTAAAATTTCTTCTTATTTGATTCAAAATACGGACTTAAGGGGGGAAGATCATCGGAGAGGGGGGAATATTTATTAATACAAAATCATGTTAATATTATTACGCAATATGATAAACATAATATTTTTAAAGAGAAAAATATTTATTCCATATTTTTAAAATTTACATAGACTCAGCCTTTACCAAAATCAAATAAGAAATATGACCTTTCTGACCATGCTACGTATGTTTTACACAATATCACAAACATTAAAAAAATATTTTTAAAAAATTTGAAAAAAGTAATGGCAATCCTTTCCGGAACATTTAAAAAAAACTTAAAAAACGTTTTTTAATCAGTATTTAAAAAAAAAAATTAAAGTGTTTTTGAATAAATTAAACCATATAACTTTTTTTTTGAAAATTTCTTCTCGTCGTTTTAAAGAAAAACCTCTTTAAAAAGTATTTTTTGAGGATACTCAACATTTTAAATTATGTTTCGAAATACACGTAGGACGGTCAGAAAAAAGTCGTATTCACGATATGATTTTTATAAATGCTAAACCAATGTAAATTTAAGGAAATGGTGTAAATATTTTTTGAATAAAACATTATGTTTATCGTATTGAGTAATAATATTATTGTATTGTGGTGTTCTATTAAAAAGCACTTGTAAATGTAAAGTAGATTTATTGACCATTCAGGTTGACACATATTTAACAAGTGACTCCTCTAACAAGTGACTCCCAGAGGTTATGTCCCATAGGCAAACCTATAGAAGTGATCCATAGAGTATATTAGTATGTAATACCAACACATATTATCTTTCTCTTAAATTAATAAATAATCCATCTTCGATGTCCCTTTCCCCTTCAATCCAACATAGGGGTAAAACACAGGTTGATAGTTGAAAAAAACGCACACTAGTAAGTTGAAACATGAAGAAATAAAATATCGACGTTTTTCCACACCGTTATCGTCCCAAATCACAGAGAAGGCAAAGCATACATTACGCAGTCATAATGCAATCTGATGGTCCATGTGTGATTATTGTGACACTGAACTGAGCACGGGTTTATATCAAGAAACGCATTTGGACCTCCTTAAATGCATTTGTGCAGTGTGATGTTTTATTGGAATGCAATCTTTACTGTATCTTGAACCCATAAAAATAAATTGAAAGAACATTCACACGTCTGGATTAACAGGGTAAATCGTCAATTTAAGACCTCCATCATGTTGGCACAGGGCATATGAGCACAGTTTTTTTCAGCTCACAGAGTATTAAAAACTGTTGTCAGTAACAATAAGGATTTCCAGTCCGACCCGCCAAAACACTCCAAATCTATGGCCGTCGGTTTTGCGGTTAGAATGTATAATGTAATATTAGTTTTTAATAATAAAATTATCATAATATTAGTATTGACAAATGATTTGGCGTTGAATATTCTTATTTATTTCATTAAAAACAGTTTTTTTTTTATATTGAAAAACAATTATAGAGTTTAATGTCAGTAAAATTCAGTTTAAATTTCGTCAAAACCAAAAAAAACATACATATTTATAATACAAAAAAGGTCGACAAATGAAAATTTCCACGCAAATCCGAAACCAGAATATACGCGGCCGAGATCCGTGATAATAATAATAATAATCGGATGATTGATATAGCGCCGTTTTTGTGAAAAATCACCTCTAGGGCGCTGTACACTGATGTCAGATGTTCCGAATACAATAGTACCAATATAAAAGGGTGCTTTGATGAGATAATTTTTTATAAACTTTTAAATTACGAATAAAACTATTTTAGTTGGTATCGGAGTTTACTGATACATGTGTATATATATATTTTTAAGCCGTAATATTTTTCACTGGCTTCTTGGCGTAATGCTAATTTCAGAAATTCTAATAATTTCAACAAATTAGATAACCCTGCCTCTGTAACTCAATGGTCTATACATGAAACTTTTATTGAATGTTTTCGGATGTGCACCCATACCTACGTGCATAAATTGTGAGAATTTTCGGAGTACAAAAAAATAGGTGTACTAGGTGACCTATTCTATTGCGATTTTTTTTTTTTTTTACATGAATACCGCACAAGAGTCCCAACTGCTCCTAACCGTCTGGAGCCAGTGAGACTATGGCATTCCCAATTGGGGAATGTTGTGAGGCTGAAGGTATTGGGGAGGGGAAGGAGAAGGGGGAGAGGGAGGTGGGGAGAAGGGAAAATACCTGGCTATTCAGATCTGGTCACCAAACACGGCTAAAAGCCATTTCAAGCAACGTTTCAATTCTGAATGGTGGTCTTTCACCAGGGCGATACTGAGAGTATCTTCCACCCTAGAACGTGCGCAAATATACTACATATTATTTTAAAATTATTTAATTGTGAAACAACACAAATTAATTAAATAAAATTTTTACTTGCGCACGCCGGGATTTGAACCCGCGACCTTCGGATTCGTAGTCGAGAGCCTTACCCCTCGACCATGGAGGCCGTCATATAATAATAATAATTATTCTAGGCGAATGATAATAATTATGATGTAAGATTTTTACGGTAAACAGTATTATGTCGGTTGACTTTTAGGGTGTTGACCCCTTTGCGCTTAGCTCTATGGTTTATGGGCATCACGATTTATTTATCGGTTCATTTTATTTTATGTAATGTTACTCCCAAAGACTAAAATAATAGTAAACATGCACTTGGATAACCCAAGAAACGTCGTTTTCAGGAGTTTCATATCGCACGGAGCACGCGCACGCGCACGATCCGCGCTACGTGGTTGGTGCGTGGCTATACTGCGCGTGGGCCTGAGCTTTGTCGCCGACCGCATGTTCTGCGCGCGCACAAGTGATAAGGTGGAGGATGTTATACTGTCACAGCTTGCAACCAGCTTGTAAATTATCCATATCGTCACGTTAAAGGGCTCCTTTTCTTGAAAGATTGTTTTAAAAAATTGAAATTTCGAATTCGGTAGCTGTTGTAGGGCCATTTAAGTAACGTTAATAAAACATTGATGTATAAATATTTCCCGTTGTGAGAATCGAACTCGACCCATCCGACTGCTAGTTATGTGCGAGCGTCATACCCACTGGGCTATCAACCGCCTTCACTTTTCAGGAAATAACTGAAATGATTTGAGGTCAATTTAGTAATTTATTTTTAGGTAATTTTTTATGGTATTCAAAAAAAAAAGTGAACGGATCGAGTTTACAAATCCGTCCCTTTAATATTTGTCTCAGAGCTTTGAACACCTTCTACGCTCATAGTAACTATCCAATTTATTCTATATTTTAAGATGACATCAAGAAAAGTTGAGTTTTCGTCTAAATTACCCTTTTTTGTTTTAATAAAAATGATCGAAACTGCACTACGCATCCGGCGTAAGTTGAATTTAACATTGTTTTCACTCTCTTATACATCTTGCAAAATACAGATCTAACACCTTATGTGAGGATCGTCTATTTATTTGATGTTGTATGTGAAAAAACTCACAGAAATTAATAAATAAAAAAAAAAACATATATTTTCCCTTCGAAAGATTTCAAACACGCGATCTCTGGGAACTTGTCTTCCCTTTACGGAGATCTAATTTATTATGAACATTTGATTTTGAAAAGGAAACACTCGTGCACTTGCACTATCTTCTGATAAAAAAAAAAGTTGATTGCTAAATAATTTGTCGGCCTCCATGGTCGAGGGTAAGGCTCTCGACTACGAATCCGAAGTTCGCGGGTTTAAATCCCGTCGTGCGCAAGTAAATTTAATTTAATTAATTTGTGTTGTTTCACAATTAATTAATTAAAAATAATATATAGTATATTTGCTCACATTCCAGAAAAAACGATACTCTCAATATCGCTCTCTTTCCTCTTCCCATTCCCCGTCCCCTCCCCAATACCTTTAGCATCACAGTATTCCCCGATTGGGGATGCCATAGTCTCACTGGCTCCAGACGGTTGGGAGCAATTGGGACTCTTGTGCGGTATTCATATAAAAAAAATGAATGCCTTTAGTTTAATCCCAACTCCTACACCACGCCAGTATGATAACAACAGCATCATTATCTCAGCTTCCATGAAGCACGCAGGCAATGTGCGACCCATAATAAGAATGGTATTAATTTATTGATCGCAAAACGCTCGCGGGCCGGCGGTTGAGCGCCAACGTTTTGCCACTTTACGATATTGATTTCGCGTTCTATAATACAGCAATATACCCGGTAAACACCCACTGTTAACCGGGAATTTAAGGGTACAGACTAATTTATAGATACAAAGATCCCTCTCTTTAAATTGAGAAACATCTATATAAAGAATAATGTCGCGGGCGGGCGGTGTGTGTTTGTTTTGTGTACAAATCTACAGTTTTATTCTTCTCTATTATATAAAGAAGAATGTCCAGGGCAGGTGGTAAGTATTTGTTTTGTATACACATCTACAGTTTTATTATTATATATCTTCTTCTCTATTATACAAAGAAGAATGTCCGGGGGCGGGCGGTGTGTGTTTGTTTTGTATACAAATCTATAGTTTTATTTCTATCTTGATGGAATTTTGCATACTTGACCTACAAAATAAAAGAAGCTCCCTGTCACATGAGATTTAGAAAAACCACTCTCATCCCCATTTCGCACCTTTAAAGCCAAATTTTTTATTTCTTGTAGAAATTTTGTACACTTTACGTTCAAAATAAGAGGAAAATTACTGAGTAGGGGTAGGGAGTAGGAGTAGGAGTAGGAGTAGAGGCAGGTGAAGGGGTAGGGGAAGTATTAGGGTTTATAAAACATTATTCCAAACTATTAATAACCCCGGGCAACGACTGGTACTTCAGATAGTGTAATTTAAAACGTCTTACGGTTGAAACCCGCTGTCTTTTTACAGAAGTTTCATTTTTAAATTACTATGTTTGCACTCAGAAGGGAATCGAATCCACAATCGCAGACTGAATTCAAATACGGAGCATGATTTAAGTTTTTCACGCGCAAACGATTTAATGAAAACCATATGATGGACAATATTATTATTTTAAAATCTGAAACCAAATTTGTGACGTATTATAGGAATGATCTGCCGGCCTCTGTGTTTCCTCCGTTCTACAACTTTAAGGCCCAAGTTCACTGTTTCCTATCCTCTAAAAGATCCTCCTCGCAGCATCCCCAAAGACGATATAGGCCTTGAGGGAATCTATTTACAACAGGGCTTCCTGAGTGGAGTTCCTGTAAAAAAAAAATCCTTGGTGCAGGACGAGATTTTTCGCATATTGCTCAAATATATTATTGTCTGATAATAAAAATGTTTTTGGAGTGAAAAAAACTTTAATCACCTGTTATCCAATAACATATTATGTAATATACTATATACTTTATGCATTCGAAGATATTTAAAAATTATTATTATTTTATAAGAGAAGCCATAAATTATAATTATAATCAAATATTATTTGAATTTCTTCTCCTGTTTCAGATGCAGGTGTTAAAAGCATGGCTACTCGGAGATCGTCGATAAATGGAACTTATATGCACGTTGTTTGTTTCCACGCTGCATCCAGTATGCAATATGGGCAATGATAAAGTGCATAGGAGTGCATCGCACGCCATGGTGCATAGATAATTGCGGAGGCTACCTGCATGAATCTGTCATCAGTTGTCTATGTGGCTGATATACTGCACAGGTACACTATACACTTGGACCTGCTTGGATCCTTCAGATCTGGCCGCACAGTGTTTTATCCACGCGTAAATCGAAGGTTACTCGTGAAAAATGAATTATTAATTGTAGGTCATATTACTATTTGGCTGTTTGATGATTTGACCCGTTTACTAAACGCCAAACAAAACCCCCTTTGCGGTGTTTCCAACAGTGGATAAAGTGTTTTTCTTGCCCCTAGCAAGATAATTGGCAAAACAGTGCGGCATCGAAACAGCGTATCATTTAACAAGATTTTTCTACTTCCACCAGTGAGCACTTTGTTCTTTTTGGTAAGGTTCTGCAAATAAGTGCTACAACGCAATAAATAAGTGCCATCGTTAAGACCGGTTTGTAATCTTCTCGCGTGAAATATGAGAAAAGATCTGCCAACTAAGGCGAGCGCTGCCTGATTGGACATGGAATCTGGCTGCGGTTCTACATTTCTGAATACGCAATAGAGTGCATCTTCGACCGATTTATTCCATCGATGCTTCACTTGCTTCAAAAAACTTATGAATAGTGCTAGATTAATTGTTACACGGATTGTTCAACAAGAGTTCGCATTCCGCAACGAAATGAAATCCAATCGCGAGATCTTTGCTAACGCTACGTTAAAAGCATAAATTGCTAACACAAATTTACAAAATATCAAATTACTAGAAAGGAAACCCCTAAATCAGACCGGACTATAAAAAGCCCAATTTTTTGTAGGTAGGTAATCGCAATCATAAATCGTCTGGTTATTTTCTGCAAACTGGATAAAAAAATGCACGATTTTAACAACGGTATTTTTATATCGATCAAGGAAATGTTTTATAAAACTTAAAAAAAGATCACGAAAAAACACTTGTCCGGTACACTTCAATTTCTGTTTGTATTTTTAAATGTTTTTACTCTGTAATAAAAAAAAGGATGTAAATGTCACGTATATACCTTGTTAAGAAACTTTAATGATGTTCAAATATAAATTAGTCTTTTCTTCAAAAGATGTAAAATTACTTTGTTGAGTCATATTTATTAAATTAATAACAATTACTTTGGTTATTTCTTGAATTTATTTTCATATTATTAACTATTTAAAAAATATATTATTAACGTACATTTTAATAATAATAACCATTATTTTTTTATGGTTTCTTTATTTTATTTATATTAATTACTAGAAAACATTACTTCTTATTAAAATTCTAATATATATTTAATAATAATATTTTTTTGTTTTTTTTTAATTATTTTTTTTGATTAATTGCTTACCTACAATAATCACTTTTTGTTTATGTTTATAATTTGTCTATTCTTACATTATTATGTTCTTTTTTTATCATCCTTTTTCTATACTTGGAATTATTATTATTTAGTATTCTGTATGTCCTGATGAGAACAGCTTCGCTTTCGAAACATGCTGATATTTATGTGTTAAAAGAGTGGTGTTTACAAAGTAATTTTTATTAGTTTATTAACAATTACTTTGTTTAAAACCACTGTATTTAAATGTAAATATATACATGTTTCAGAAACAAAGCTGCTCTCGTCTGGATCAATACATAGTTAGTATATTATTTATCCTGACGAGGGGAGCTTTTCTTCTGAAACATGTATATATTTGCATATTAAATATAGTGGTTTTAAACTAGGTAATTGTTATTAATTTTACGTATTAGTCATTTAAATTTGAAAGAACCGGTATAAAACAGGAAGACTGCTTGATTATCTCAATAAAAACTCTTTAACGGTGAGCTATGGCGTTATGCAAATTGTACAGAATTTCAAGACAACGGTTTTCACTTTGAAACCCATTTTAATCGTGCGTAATATTGTTTTCTTCAAATTTTGCAGTAAATTGTGAGACAAGAACAGAAAATTGTTTCTGGAAAATAAAAATAAAAATGACGAAATATTCAAAATTAATGTTTTAAGATAACTGGAAAAAAAATCATTAAATGTTCCCCTTTTAGGTATCTACTGAGTAACTGGGATATTATATACTTGTACTAATGTATATACTTTTTATATACATAAGTACAAGACCTAATGGATACCAACGGTTGGTAACGTTTCCTATTGAAAAACGAATTAATTACTCACAAAAGAGCTATTTAATCATCGTACAGCGGGTGGAATATAACTCATAAGGGTAGGCAGGACTTCCCCATTCCCCACGTACACTTATTTGGAATTAGTCATAACCTGCACGTCATCCGAAACGCCATATTGCATCCCCCATATCCTCTGCTACCCGGGGATGACCACCGGAAGGTTCCACAAGTAATTAGGCCCGACTGAGTGTTTCAATCAAGGAATTGAATCAATTCCACAGTTCGAAATGCTTTTTAATTGTGTTCTATGCTGGCATCAGGCCTACGTGTGCAGTGTGCATGTCATGCACTCTCCATTACAATTACATTATTGATAGGATGGATGCCACTCACGAAACGGAGTATATTATTTAATTACTATTGATCAAATTCCAACTACAACATTTAAATAATCAAAATAAAATTCTTACAAAATACCTGTCAAAATTAATATCAACATGTTTCGGAAATAAAGATTCCCTCATCGGGATATACAGTATATTGATATACTGTATGCAAGAGTGGAGTATACAAAGCATTTCGTAGTAATTGTATTAATAATGACACCAGAAAGTAATTATGCATTTATTGAAACAATTTATATAATCCTTCCAAGATAAAACCGTCTTGAAAATGTGTATTTAAAAGGATAAAAGGGGAATTTGTGTAAATCAATTAACGCAAAAAAGGCATTGTATAGTTTGGTGATCGTAAGATATTATATCTATATCATATATTAATATCTTTCTCCATAATAGAGAGAAAAAAATGGTAACTTTAACATAACATTACAACCGTTAAATAACGTACTTTGACTACTTCATCTGTGCGTGGCAGGGTCTTAACATAATGATATTTTCGATATTAAAACTTAAATTGATATATATTTTTAAGTAGGTAAATTTGATACCATGAATGAGACATTATGAAGAAAAACTCACCGTATCAAAAAACGCGTTGAATGCATCCTTCATAAATATTTATCCTCAATTCGTCCTTCATTACTATTAGAAGAATTTATAGATAGAGATATAAAAAAAAAACAATTCCTCAAATACCTAGTAAAATGAAAAAAAAATTCATCCAAGAAAATCGCAAAAGATTTAAATTCGTATCCTCACTATGTAAAATCAATACCTCATTTGCACAATTTCATTTTACACATCAAGAAATAAATAAAAAATCAAATTAACTACCAGAAGGCATCACAAAAATAAACGATATTAACGACCTCTCACAGGAAATTACAAAAACATTGGCTATAAACTATTCGATAATCAAGCAAATTAAAAACAATTCACACCCACATTCACACACATATTATACCCCTATCAGATCGCACCGTTATCCTACACGGTAAATTATTAAATTTTCAATGAATAAATAAATAAGTTCTAGTTGTAATAAAATACTCTGTGCACAATAATATGTATTGTGCATAGTAAAAACAAAACATTATAAGTCGGGCAATGGGGTGAAAATAAAAGGAAATACAATGAATAAGTACATATAACATATTCGACATCATATCAAAGACGTACGTTGCGTGTCACGGGGCACGCGGCGGACCCATCATGCGCGATGCACCATGTACCAGTGCGACTAAAGGCTCCCAGCACTTAGCGGGGCAAGCGGGCGCACGTGACTTCAATTATTTCGCTCTGAGCGTTACGAACGACTAATGCTCTTGTAGCAGGGTTTTTTTTAAATTGCATTATGTTATGGAATAAAGACTTCTTTTAGAAATAGTTGATTTTTATTTCGTAGTGGAATTCCTTAAACACTTGTCTAAATATTTTTTATCTTACTTCCTCATCACACGAAATTAGGATATCTTACAAAGTTTACCATATACCTACATACATCTTTATTAAAAGGGGGAGATTTATACGTGCCAACTAATCAACAACACAAACTGTAAGACCGTAATATCCAGCTAGAGATAATAGATAAAAATGAAAAAAGGTGTCGAAGAATGCGGATCTGTTTCCCGAGCAATAAAATTTTGCTGACTTAAAAGAAATTCGTTTGATACCTGCATTCCATAGTTACCTCCAGGACTTTACATTTTCCTATAGGCCATAAACCTAGAGGTAAAGTGCATGAATGCGCGGCAATAAAATGCTTTTAATGGCAAGCTTCCCGTTTCTTCCAAAGTCATTTGAACGAAAAAAAACAAATTCTTCAATAGATGTGTAGTTATTTTGTGGGGTCATTATTAATAAAATTAATTTGAAGTGTTTTATTTTTACAAAGAATTATACATAATTTAGCAGATTGCAATCAACCACGGTTATAATGCAAATTAATACATAATATGTTAAATTGAAACAGCCAGCCGCCTAGTATGGTGATCTAATGTATCTACTCCATGTAAATGACTCCATTAAATATCATGTATTTTATAAATAAATAAATAAATATCAATTTAAGAAAGAGTGCATTAAATCTTATGTTTATCCACAAATAATTGAGGTTGGTAAACAGCGGAGAAAACTATTCTTTTTAAATAATAAATACTTGAAATTTATTACTAGAAAAACGCCGCAAATTCTATCCAACCAGCTTTTTATACTAATTTAAATTTAGAGAAAATTATGTTTTAAATAACACCGAGAAAGAGGATATTTTAAATAACTCGGAATTGTAACTTTTTTATATAGGAAAGAATTGAAGAAATTTTAATGCTAAAGTTAAGTAGTACCTAAGGTGTTTAAGTAATAATAATTATTCTGAATTTGTTAACCACATTTTGGAAACAAATCATTCTTTTGACATAAATAAATGCTTTAAAATTTTACATACGAAAAAAACTGGTTTAAAATTAGAAAAATTAGAAATTTTAGATATTAGAAAATATTAATTACTTACCTACTTTAATCAAATTTTGTTTATGTTTATAATTTGTCCATTCTTACATTATTTTTTTTTATATATATCATTTGTCTATGTTTGACATTATATTATTTTAGTATTTTAGATATTCCTGATGAAAAAATCAACGCTTTAGAAACATGTTGATATGTATATATTAATAAAGTGGTGATTACAAAGTAATTTTTAATTCATTTATTAATAATGATGCCACAGATGAATACCAATCTTTTGAAGAAATTATATAATTACAACTATTATTATTTTATTTTTTATACGTTGTTATTTTATTGATTTCAATTATACATATTAATAATAAAATATATATATATTTTTTTTAATAGTAACATAAATTTATTATTTTACATTTCAATAATTTTAACATTTTTAATTAATTACTTTCTTTCATCACTTTGTAGTTATTCTATTCTTGCATTATTATTTTACATGTTTATTATTTGTCTTTACTTGTCGTTATTTTTTAGTATACTGAATATCCTGATGAGGAAAGCTTCGAAACATGTTGATATTTATTTATTGAACAGTGGTGTAAACAAAATACTTCATATTAATTTTAGAAAAAAATTAATAAAAACATTTACCGGATTTTCAACATTAAGATAACTTAATGCAATTATCATAGACCCTATTTCTACTGCAAGCCTATTAATGCACCAGCCGTTGGTCGCGTGCGGAGCGGCGCCACGCGACGAGCAACGCGTCGACCAGCGTCGACCAGCGCCGTCCCAGTGTCGTCACAGCGCCGCGCACATTGACGAGCGCCGTCCCCCGCATGCTTAGTATTGCTCCGGGGCAGGGCCGATCAATAGTAGATTTATGTACGACAATAAAGACTTTGAAAAGTTTCATGGTGCAAAGTCATTTTTCGGGGTAGTTATGCCCGGATGAGCAGCATTTGGGTGGGGATAAATCGCAATGTTTTCCCTTGAACAACGTTAGATAAATTATTCGATCGGAGGAACTTGTTTCAATGTTCTCTTTACAATATTTGTTCACTTGTACCAGCTTATCTCTGCAGCAGGGGATGTATTGAGGAGACTAAAAAGTCTACCAATTTTAAAAAAAATAGCGCGTTTGTTTGTTAGTTCCTCCCTCGGCCGCTTGTATGGTAAAGATAGATCAATAGATACAGGTTTAATTAGTGAGGCATGTTATGCAAAACCTTCAATAATAATTAATGTATAACAGATTTACTATTTTTTGTTTTTGTTTTGTCTCGTATTGTATTTGTGTTTAATTATTAGTTAAAATTTTAATAAAGATCCCGATTATTATACTATAGCTGAATTTTGAAATTTTGAATTTTGCTGGTGTTTGAAAGAGAGAGTACGAAAAGAGTATGCAATATAGTTGTGAATGATGAATACTTGGAGCAGGTCAATGAGTTTGTGTATTTGGGAAGTATGTTTACGAGAGATGGAAAGACAGATAGGGATATTGAAAGAAGGGTGAATGCAGGAAACTCCATTAACGGAGGACTGAACGCGGTTGGCGCAAACAAAAAGTTGTCCAAGGAAGCGAAGCTAGCAGTCCTCAATGGAGTGCTGATACCAACTTGATGTATGGCAGTGAGGCATGGAACTGGCAGAGGAAGGATGAAAGTAGACTGAATGCTGTAGAAATGAGATCTCTGAGACGAATGTGTGGTAAAACCATGTATGATCGAGTGAAAAATGTTGAGATTCGTAAAGAATGCAAGGCTGATGTAAGCGTAGTGAGCAAGATTAAGAAAGGGACGCTTAGATGGTTTGTAGAGCGAATGAACGAAGAAAGGAGTGTAAGGAGAATATATGACGCGAATGTGAATGGAAGAAGAAGCCGGGGACGCCCGAGGAAGACATGGCACGATCAAGTGAATCAAATACTCGAGTCGGGCCATGTCAGAAGTCGGAATAACAGAAGAGAATGTATAAGACGTTGTATGAAATGAATGAAGCAAGAAGTGTATGCCAAGATCGAGTTGTTTGGCGGTCCGTCCTCTCTGCCTACCTCTGCGGGGAAACGGCGTGATGGTTAGCTAGTTACTTAGTTACCTATATTGTGAATACAACGGTCACGAGCATCGCAGTCTCGTTTGGTTAAATACGAAAATGCATAAAATCGTTGTCTAGTCATAACAATGGAGATAAAACTTCGATCGATTTGCGATGTATAATTTAACGTTTAAAATATCAGAACCTTACGATTTTTACGAGTAGCATTAGCCTTTAGAGAAGTTCTTTTACGATTTTCGCAATATTAAGAAAGCTGTTGTTGTTTTAAAAGAAAACCACTTATTATTTTTAATTTATGCACCTGGCTTATATGAGTAGTGTTTCATACAAAAAGAAGAAATAACCGAATAATAACCCCTTTCTCACAAGAATGTGTTTGAACTGTATAATAAATCGACCGCCAAAATACAGTCCTATTGAAAAAGCCTGTAAAAAAGAAGAAAAAAAAATGTACCGCTAAAAATATTAATTGAAAAAAAACTAATGTTTTTCCGCCTTTTTGTAAGTAGATACTTATAGAGTCGATTACATGTTTACATTCTTGAGTAACTTAACTCTAATTAACATGTACTCTAAGGGTAGGCAGTGAGATGACTTGGCTGCAAACGGTTTTCAATTTAAAAGATGTAACATGGTTAACTATTTAGATCTAGATAATTCCATGTTTATTGCTTTACATATTTCGATCATGTTTGTTATAGTAAGATAGCGAGACCATTTCTCAACCCGCTGCCGTGAAATATGCAGATTTATTCATGTTAAATTAATTCAACTGCCTCTATAATATATTCCTTGGATTAAGAGGTGTTGTACGCGACACTTGTGACTTGTGACAAGCGCTGCAAGCGACGTGACTCATACTCATTAATATTTAATTAACTTCTTGCGTTTATTATGACGAGACGCATTGGCTAGTTGACACCAAACTAGCATTCAATTATTAACAAAATCGCCTCTTAAATACACTCTGGTTTACACTACTCTCATCTCGAAATATGGAGGTATTACACCCTCCCCCGGGAGATGTATTAAAAATCTAAGTACTAAGGACTACTGCAATAGTTTGTATGCTGGTCTGTCTAAGGGATGTTGAACATAGCAGCTAGTTTAGTATGCGGTGCCACCAAATACTGTCACATCACTCCTCTTCTACGTGATGTAACTCGTAACTATGTAACTCGTAACTATGTAACTCGTAACTATGTAAAGGGTAGACACCCTGGCTACGAGTTACATAGTTCAGTTTAAAATTTGTCTTATGCTATATAAGGCACTGAATGGACTGGCACCATTATACTTGACTGATCTCCATGTGAGGGACAATCTTACTCAGAGATAACTCACGCTCAGGCCAAGTCTGATGCGTTGAACAGACTGGTTGAACCCTCTCGTACGAATGCTGCTAATTTTGGGGAGAGAGCTTTTAATGTACTGGGTCCACATTATTGGAATGACCTCCCATCTGGTTTGAGGTCAAAAAGCAATTCCGAAACCTTTAAGAAAAATCTGTAAACATATACAAATCATAGAAAATATCCATGAATTCCAACATCAATTAAAAAATTACCTCAAACTATGGATTCGTAAAGAATGCAAGGCTGATGTAAGCGTAGTGAGCAAGATTAAGAAAGGGACGCTTAGATGGTTTGGGCATGTAGAGCGAATTAATGAAGAAAGGAGTGTAAGGAGAATATATGAAGCGAATGTGAATGGAAGAAGAAGCCGAGGACGTCCAAGGAAGACGTGGCACGATCAAGTGAATCAAATACTTGAGTCGGGCCATGTCAGAAGTCGGAATAACAGAAGAGAATGTATGAGACGTTGTATGAAAGTGAATGAAGCAAGAAGTGTATGCCAAGATCGAGTTGTTTGGGGGTCCGTCCTCTCTGCCTACCCCTGCGGGGAAACGGCGTGATGGTTAGTTAGTTATGTAACAGTTTTTTCTTTGTTATTATTATTATTAGATTTTTTGTCTTTTTATTTTGTTTTTTCCACAAACCTTGCGTTTATTTTAATTTCTTTTCTTTTCTTTATACTCTTACGATTGATAAGTTACTAAATTTACAAGACTAATTCATATTTTCCTGCTATTATACAACAATGTTTTAAGTTATGATCTAATTATTTAAACGAAAATCCCTCACCAAACACAATAACCTCATTTCTTTATGGTGAGGAATAGCTATATTATGGTTTTGTTACACTATATGAATCATGTTTTATTTATATACTTACTGTAAACAAAAAAAAATAATCATATTAAGGCCATCCACCGGCTAAAATTTTATCGAAATCACGCGCTCCTTATGTAGGTGGCGACAAGGTTCAAAATCCCGCTGTACATCGGCCGCATGTTTCGATTTCGGCAAAAAAAACATCACCAAAATGCGTGTTTTATTCTATTCTGTAAAGCTCAGACATAATTATTAAAATGTTTTACGGTCATATTCCAAAAAACTTAATTTATCACAATGAACACTGCGAAAATATGGAAAAAAGAGTTCATAAGTAGGAGATTTTGGGCTTTAAACATTTTTTTAATGTCTCATACTTTATTTTTTTCTAAGCTTATAAAAATACATATCAAAAAATTGACGGTTAAATGAAAGGCCAAGGTGTGATCTACTTGCAGTATTTAATTCAATTATCTATGATATTTCCAGGCCAACAAATTCTCAAACCGAAAACACACGATTTTGCATTACTTCCCAAGGGGTTACAAACTTGAACAAAATGTAAAGCGCCCTTCAGGTGAATGTAATTATATATTATTATTAAGTAAATGTAAGTATTATTAAGGTACTTAACTACTCGAAGACCTAATAATTTAAATATCATTCTAATATTGAATTTATGCCCATTCTAAAGTATTAAAAAATGGACTATCTCATTCACCGTGTTTGTTTCAAATAATATAGTATAACATTGGAGATAGTTGTTTCAAGTCACAAAGATAAGAATAATTAAATTTTCAATTCCATTATTCCCACTGTCGCGGTGACGGTAGGTGACGGTAGGTGGCGGTAGGTGAAGGTTGGAGAAGGTGGTGGTGCGTTGAATTCCACTTTCATCGCGAGCGGGCGCAACGAATGATTGGAAATTGATTATTCACGGATAACATCACGACCGGGTTGATAAAATATAGCTGAATGCAACCGTTGGCCGAGGTGGTTGCTATTGTGTTAACAACTGTAATTATTTATTTAGACATACACTGTTTACAGTTTGGAGTAGGCCATTGTTCCCGGTTACAAGCGGGGAGAATAATTCCGAGTTTTCCTGTAAGAACAATTTAGCTTTCTTTATTGATCCGGATAATTAGTTTATTTAATTTTTTTCGACGAAGTTTTTTAAGGAGGAGCATTGATAGTTACTGTAGGTCACCTACTCTGTTAACTGAGAAAACCATTTTAGAGGTACAAACACATAATCCACTATACCCTATATTTAAAATATAAGTGATGAATTTTATAATGAGAAATATGAAAAAAATATTATTCTTCATGTACCAATCGTTTGAGTTCTCTCAAAATGGACTCTTAAGAAAATTCGTTAAAAATAACTACGCCATAGGCATTTTCAGACCGGAGAGGTATATGTAGTTTTTTTTATAATATCACCTAAATTTGTTATAAATCATTTCAATTTAATATATTGATCGAGCGGTTTTGGAAGTAACCTTCCTTCATCAGGACTATATTGAAGTTTTTATTCAGAACTATGAATCTAAAGGTGGCGGGTTCTAATCCCCGCGTGGGCAAGTAAATTTAATTTGATTAATTTTTGTTGTTTCACATTAATTAATTAAAAATGATATATAGTACATGTGAGCACGTTCCAGAGTCGAAGATACTCTCAGTATCACACTTGTGAAAGAACACCATTCAGAATTAAAACGTTGCTTGAAATGGGTTTTAGCCATGTTTGGTGACCAGATCTGAATAGCCAGATATTTTTCCCACCCTTATCTTCCCATTCTTATTTCTCTCCCCACTATCTTCAGCCTCACAGCAATTCCCACTAGGGATGTCATAGTCTCACTGGCTCCGAGACGATTGGGAGCAGTTGGGACTCTTGTGCGGTATTCACATAAAAAAATTGACCAATATTAAAAATAGATTTATGAACGTTTCCCTGTTACGCTCGAATATTAAAATAAATAAATGTGATTAGCTATAAACTATTAAGTCCTGGTAAATATTAGTGTTTAAAGTAAAAATTGTGGCATTACTTCATTAATATTTATATTTTCTTCCTTTCCTCTGAATTATAAACTATGTTTTGTTTGCTAATTAAGTCTATTATTTAAAAAAAAAAAATGATAGAAAGCAGTCACTTTGTGGTTAGGCAAATTTAATGAAAATGAAACAATAACTTTGTTTAAAACCACGAGATTTATCTAATTTTATTAAGACTGACCGGTTTCGTTTAACACAACCATCATCAGGGTACAAAATTAAACTGATCAAAAATACATAGTGTATGTTTATATATACAAAATAGAATTAGACAGAACATAACATAAAATAAAGAAAAAAATGAGATAGCATGAAATAGAAATCTGACATAATACCAGAGAGAAAGAGACAGAAGTGTACATAATGGAATACCAAGGAATACCTGAACAGATGATTATGGGATAATGGGAAATTTAACGACTTTATAGAAAATATACCTAATATTGGGCTATTGGACACATTTAGTTGATTAATAAGAATTTTTGTTTTTGGTTTTAACAGCTTTCTTTATTTCTAGTGATTCTAAATTATTTAATCTGTTTCCATGACCATTTTTATGAAGAATATTAGCACCGGTGGTTTGAATAAAGGTATGATTTTTATCAACCCTGTACTCTGATGATGCTTGTGTTAAGCGAAACCGGTCGGTCCTAATAAAATTAAATACATCTCGTGGTTATAAACAAAGTTATTGTTTTATTTTTATCCATTATTTCACTTTATTATTTAGCATCTATATCTAGTAACAACTAAACCTTAACTTCGACATTTTTTACTAGTGTGTTAATACCTACGAATATTGTACACCTCAATGCCAATTTTTATGAATAATAATGGTTAACACCCTGTAAAAGTAATCCATAAATAATAATAGATGGAAAGTTTTGCAAGGCTTTGACACATTACTTGAGTTATTAATATGTGCATGATGTTTATTCATGTATGTATTTCAAATTGAATAGAAAGGTTTCCAGTACCCACCCAGTATTCATGGCTTCAGACTGCAGACTGCAGAGTGCAGAGTGCATACATCGCGCGGGCGGTAGCCGGGCATTGTTAGAGAGTCATAGGTGTCTAATTGGTGGCCAGCCTGCGCCACTTGCGCCAGGTTGCGCCACAGCGCCGTTGTAGTGCGCAACAATGCGCAATTCACAATGTGATGGTTTAATCAACAAATATAATAGGCAATTATTTTTTTTCGCGTAAAGGTTACTTGTACATCGTTTCTGTACAAAGGTTTACGAGATGTAATGGTGAATAGCCCAGAGCCATCTAGTCATAGAAGGAAGACTCTACAATCTATCTAGGTTTTATTTATTTTATTAATGCATTCTTTTATTACCTTGTAATGTTGAATTAAACGTGTGATCGGACGATAAAATTTTCATTCCGACTTTTCGTGCTCAAGTGTAATTATTTCCCAACGAACAGGTAAAAACATTTTTACTTATGGTAATACAATAAATAAAAAGTAACATTCATCCTTCGAATTTGATTAAGATAACATTGTTTGGAGAATATTAATTTCACATACTTCGCCTTAGAATCTGGTAATGCCCTGCCCACTCGCATTCATATGTATGTAATATTAAAGAATGTATTATGTGTGTAGGTTAAAGAAACATAAAACTAACTAGGTGAAAGCCAGCTAATAGGTTAGTTGACGATAAAAAAAATATTAAAAATAATAAATATTAAGCCCGACAAAGCTGAGAAAATTTTACATAAAAATTGGAAAATTTATAAAAAAAAAACCATTATTTTTCTTAACTCATGTATACCGTTTGTATGTGATATATTATGATCGTTACGATTCCCGTCACACTTCCATTAAAAAACTATACAATCAGATATTTATTTGTTGTCTAATAAAATAATCTTAAATTTATTTTCACATAAATAAGTATATATACGAGTAAATAGAATATTATTGAATAACTATCATTATTTTATTTTTTTCAAATTGTTTTTTTCGTATTTGATTTTTATTAATAACAAAAATAAAAATTTAATCTAATGAATAAATTAAAAAAATATATATCATTCAGTTTTGATGGGTATTTTGGCCTCAAATCCAAAATTAAGTTTTGTATGAAACAGGCCGCGCAGCCGTTCCTCTTAATATTTTATAATAATTTTTATTTTTCAATATTTTTCACATTTTAAATTAATTACTTGCCTACTTTTCATCACCTTTATTTATAAAACGTTATAGCAACAGTTTTACACATTGGATTTTATTCAAACTACTGTCTATGGTAAACCTTCAGGGTACTAATAAGAACAAACTGTGCTATTTTCAGCGAAATCGGTCAAGTAATTCTTGAGAAAATTGAGGACAGACATATAACCATCATTTTTTATATATAGAGATAAGTAATTTGTTAAAAATTACTGAAAACCCAAAACAACTGCAAACTTATCAATTAAATGATAATTTATTACAATCCATATGTCACAATATATAATTTGTGACTAATTAATAAGACTTGTAACTAATGACAAATAAGCAATGCAGATATGTAAAGCTATTTAAAAGTTTGAAAAACCTTTGCACATGAATCCCATTTTGTGACTCATCACATCCACAGAAGTATTGTATCGGGGCTCTATTGAAGCCCGATTAAATCTGGCTTCCAAAAAACTGGGAATCTTGTATAATGGGGCTGTCAGATTCTTCAATAGTGACCAGCTGCTAACCCTGTACAAATCTCAAGTATGTCTAACAATTAAATTTGGGAGTTCATTTCTGGACCGAAGCTCAAAATACCTGATAAACCTGCTGAATTCTTTGCAAAGGAGGGCGGACCGTTTGATGGCAACCCGTTGTTGACAGATGGATTGCCATTTCTAATGAACAGACGCAATGTAGGCATGCTGAGTCTGTTCCACAGGTATTTAAATGGAGCCTGCTCGAAAGAACTAGAAGCATTGATCGCCAGTGCACCGGTGCACTTAGTCGACGGATATGAGCGGCAACTGTTAATTCCAGTTCACAGTTGATGTCGGCTTCACGAGAACTTTTCGTTTGGAACGAGCTAGCGGCATCTGCTTTTCCTCCTTCATATGATCCGAACCTCTCCAAGACCAACAATAATAAATCCCTTGCTATAGCCCCTTCCGTGACCCGCCTCACAACGCTGCCCAGCCGGTGGTGATATTGTTCCCCCATCCTTACACCATGCAGACAGGGGCGCTCGAAGTGTAATATTAAAAAAAAATATATATATATATATAATTAGTATTTTTATTACAACAAATTGGACGGCAACCAATGCATTTCATGTTAAATGGAGTGCGTACTAGGTGATGTTTTCGAGATCAACACTAGAGTGAAAACAAGATCTTTCACCAATATCTATAAAATAGAAGTGCATTTTCTACAAATATTGTAGGGAAAAAAAAAAAATAAATACTAGACCTATTTACTGCATTTATGCGGTAGGTAAATTATGTATTTTTATTTGGGTATTTAATTTTAATATATTTTTAATAATTAAAGATAATATTAACAACTCTCAAAATGAAACATGAAACTGAAAAGACACAGAAAAGAAAAAAAAATAATAGTAGCATCTCTTACTTATCCCTTTTTCTAAAACAACATTTGCCAAAAGAAATTTTAGATGCTTTGCAACAAAGCTAAACAACCACTAGCCATTAAACTGAACTCAAATTACGATAAATACAAATTGGACAGCAAGATTTGGATCATTAGCCAAGACCGATTCAATGCTTTTTTTAACATCGCTATAGGTATGATACAATGTTTAATTGGAAACTTTTTCGAAATTTTTTGTAAACTTTGTAAACTTTGTAAACTTTGTAAACTTTGTAAACTTTGTAAACTTTGTAAGCTTTGTAAACTTTAAAACTTTATAAACTTTGTAAACTTTAAAACTTTATAAACTTTGTAAACTTTGTAAACTTTGTAAACTTTGTAAACTTTGTAAACTTTGTAAACTTTGTAAACTTTGTAAACTTTTTAAACTTTGTAAACTTTGTAAACTTTATAAACTTTATAAACTTAGTAAACTTTTGTTTTTTAAACCTCATTGTAATATATTTTTTAATACAAAGAAGATAATATTAACAAATCTTAAAATGAAACATTAAACCAAAAAGATACAGAAGAGAAAAAGATAACGGTAGCAGTTGGGACCCGAACCCAGGACCTCATGATCTATCCGGGACCTTGAGCTATAATAATCTGCTTGTTAATATTATCGTCTATGATTAAAAATATATTACAATGAGGATTATTAGGCTTTAATAAGCTATTCCAAAAATTGAAAAGTAATTTTAAAGTTGATCTCATAATTTTTTGTTGTTGTAAAAAGTACAGTAAAGTCGACGTTCATAAACAAGATACAAGCAGTTGAAGTGAAATAACAGAAAACTACGCTATGCAAATCTTAAGTTTTTTTTTTTAACTTGAAATTCTTACAATTAAATGGAAATCACGTGTAAGCGTCGTTTAATACAAGCGTAAAAAATAAAACTCTGATCATCGTATAGCGTTTTAAACCGAAACGATTTTTAAATGCGCCTTTATGAATGTCTTAAATTATTCCCACTCCATGTGAATGCTAAACGATCGAAGGAAACGCATTCTCTTGTAGACTCGGGGAACAACACCCGGACAGTGTTTTAACACTTTAGCACGGGGCAAACATAAATCCAGCAAATCGATAAACGGCACCTCTCACCGCCGAGGCCGGTTGAAGATCTTACCAGTGAAATAACACTAGGCTTTTGTAAAGAAAATGCAGCTTTGTAGTGACCAGCTTTTAAACGAAGGTTTTTACAAAGTTCTCAACGAAATAGACATAAAATGAAAAATTACATGCTGGTAAAAAGGTAACCACCTTCGTCGCATCGTTCTAAGCTTTTTTGAAAATCAAAAAAAAATATATTTCTGTTCGTAAAAACGTACAGAAATACTGGTTATTAATTTTATTTGTATTTAATTGATAGAACTCCATTGAAGATTTCTTAAAATCAAATTTTAGGTAAATCAAATTTAATAATATTATTATTAAGTTCTGTAAGTATTTTAGTTTTTAATTATTATTACAACTGTTTCGACGTTCAACTGTAAACACCTCACAGAATGGAGAATATTTAATTATCACAATTATTTTCAAAGCAAATCGGTTTTACCGGTAATAAATCACTTTAAACACAGTCCAAATCAAAATTGGGTGATAGTAAAATCGTATATGTAAGTGGTCTCAATATGGCCTAACTACGGTTTGAAAATGCATTTTTATCGCTGAAACAGCTGTAACAATAATTAGAAACTATTTTCAAACACCATGTAGCAGTAGCGTGCATTGCTCTTTGACCAAAGGTAAGCTGTGCGTAGTTTTTCAAGTTCGGGTATGAATTTGTGAATTGAATATTTAGCATTATATTATCATCGTACAAGATCCTAGTCCAATCAGAAATTAGCCGTATTTTATCAATATCATTTAATTTCTTATTATGGTTTAATTTTTTAGGGTAGGCACAGATTTCAGCCTTTATAGACTGCATTCCACTTCCATATAGTATTTTGCGTGTCGTTTGAGAGCGATAGGCTGTTTTACGATACTGAGAGTATCCTACTGACGAGAGCCCACCTCTCAAAATAGAATCGTTACTTGAAATGTATTTAGCTGTTTGACTAATATCCTTCACTAGTATCTTCTCATCCCCACTTCCATAAGGAAGAGATAAAAGAAAGGACAAAAAAGAAAAAAAAAGTCTAAGGTGGGTAGGATACGTGTACAATGCGAGGTGGTTAAGTGTTTATATATCAAGTCATATAATCAATATCACATAACTTATGAGCAAAGGTGATTATGTGTACGCTGTTATTAATGCTATCAAGAGACAGCTCGTCACGAATCGGAAGTATGGGAGGTTAAATAGTCCGCAGAGAAATAGGTCCTTCACAAGAGTTACGCAGATTTCTCAATTGTAATACGTCAGTTGAACACCACAAATGCGTTTAATTAACAGTAATCAATGCACAATAAAGTCCAAGGCTCGCTATTGACCAATGAAGATTTATCGAAGCACGGATCCATCGAAAAAAAACACTTCAGAATCTCGTCGCGCCGCCATAAAAAAACGCTTGAAATTGGGTCAAAGCGTAAGACAAAATTTTTTAATTACCAGTACAAAAACGAATCATGACCAGAGCCAGTGGCAATTTGGGATGCCTTATTAGGGGGTGTTGTGAGAAAAACGGAAAATGCGGGAAGGAAAATAAAAAGGAAGAGAGGTTGGTCGGGGACCTTATCACATATTTAGTGACCATTCCGGTATTGCAAACACTGTTTTCCCGAATTGTGGCATCTCGCAAGTGAAATAACAATCTATTTATCCATATACGAGTATGTAAAGAAGAGTGTCCGTGTGTTTGCTTTTTATACAAATCTACAGTTTTATCCCGAGCATGATGAAATTTTGCATACTTGTCTTTTGAAACAAGAGAAAGGTACCTGTCTATATGATATTTCGAAAAACCACCCACATCCCCTAAAGCAGTACTGTCGTACTTCTTGATGAAATTTTGAACAATTGACGTTCAAAATTAGAAAAAAAAATTACTGAGTAGGGGTAGGGATAGGAGGAACACATACAACCTCAAAACTTTACTCGAAACCATTCACAACCCCGGGCAACGCCGAGTACTTCAACTAGTTTTATATAAATTGCATGCATTAAAACAATGCGTACGTATAATACATACGACGATGAGTAGATGCATACTGGTTATGAGCCATGAATTTTTGATGCATTTTTCAACGGCTGGCAACAATCGACATGGGTTTGTTTTCTTAGTTTTAAAATCCAATCTGTTGTTTCCATATCAATGCACGGATGCTTATTAACTTTATGCAATAAATCGCTGTTAGTAGAACATTTTTTTGGAGAAGGCCTTGGCCGGTCAAGAGGCTCCATAGCGAAGTTGCTTACCACGCCTTGAAGGGAAGCCCGGTTGCCTGTTCACGGTTCCGTGATAAATCAACACACGTATGATTCACCACACTTTAAAAGTGATATAAAGCCAACTAGTTCAAAATACAATTTTATCCAATGTAAATAATGTATTTTTATTTTAATTTCATTAGGTTAGGTTAGATTAGGACGTCGTCGGGCTGGATTTTTTACGTTTCATATCATTACGTGACTATATCATTTTTAAAAAGCGTGCCCATTCGCGTGGTGCCTGGTCGCCTGGTCGCCCGGTCGCCCGGTCGCCCGGTCGCCCGGTCGCCCGGTCGCCCGGTCGCCTGGTCGCTCGGTCGCCTGGTCGCCTGGTCGCCTGGTCGTCTGGTCGCCTGGTCGCCTGGTCGCCTGGTCGCCTGGTCGCCTGGTCGCCCGGCCGCACACCCATTTCCCGCGGGCGCGACAAATTGATAAAAATAACAAGCGGCAAAGTCTACCGGCTTACCTGTTGCTCGGTCACCCAGGGCAGTAATAAGGTGCGCATGATTTACTGCCGAGATCTGTGGATTCTCAGAAACAAGAGAGACCGTTAAATGGAATTCACATTCATCGAGAATCAATTTGGGTTGTGGCAATCCACCGATTGACGGGGCGTACTGACTGCCGAGCTAAGCACCAAGCAACTCTGACTAACTCAGCTATCAGCCAAATTGGTTAAGGTACCGTACAAAAATTAAGGGAATGGTTATTCGGAAAGATTATGAAATTTTTAAATATTCATAATTTGCGATTCGATTCTCAATTTAAATGGACCTTTGTATGTAGCTATCACAAGGACCATAGAAAAATCACTAAATAAATGATTTTTTTGTTCCTAAACAGAAACTTAGATCACAATAATACCATATATAAAATACAATGGTTCAAATATGGCGCCGTGTGTTATTTATAAAAACTAAAATTGATTTTTCAAAGCTCTCGATGAAAAATAGAATACTCGTATGAGCTGAAAAAAGTGACGTTGACCTAAAAAAATGTAGACAGAAAAAAGGTTAAAATTTCATGATACCAGAGCTTACAATTTAGGAGCTTTTGCTAAATCAGATAAATACATTTCTGATTTATGGTTTAAGATTATACAGCACATAATACGAGATTTACAATATTTAAGATTATAATAATTACAATTCGATCAATATTTAATTTACATTTCACTCAGGAAAAGACGGGAGCTCTTGAAATGAGAACGTAATATGCCTTTAGGAAAATCTTTTGATCTGCCGCTTACTTCAAACGTTCTACAGGTATTATAGTAGACTAAAATAATTTATGGGTCCACAGTTTAGTACTTAATACTCATGGCTGCTTATTACTTCCTCCCGTCTCCTGTGACGTATTGAACTTAAAGGGAAAGTGCACATAATTTATTGGCGACGGCGGCGTTCGTTGCTGTTATTAGTTGTTGTTGTTTCCATTGTTTGTTACACATTGAACCAACTCACAGCCCATATTAGCCAGGGCTATTGATAACTGATAACAATGCGCCCACCTTTCGCAGTGTTGTGATAACGAGATATTATTACCAGGTGTAGTTTATATGGTTTTATCTCGTATACACTTGTACACTGCATCGCGCTTTGAAAGCATTCACAAAACTTAATTGTAGAAAAGTGAGGTGCTGGTTCTACGTGATTTATGATTGTGATTACCTATGGAAAGCTACACTTAATTCAAGTTATTACCCTTCGCTCAGAATCCCCAAGGGAAAAGATTTCTCTCATGGCCGTCTGTGAGGAGTATGATTTTTTTCTTTTTTGGAAAATCTAACCTATAAACCATAAAAAAATATAAAACGTTACTTTGTGGTATAACCTTGTCATAAACTTCAAGATTTCTGTTGCATATCTGTTTTGCTTTATTTACGTTGATACCAACATATTTTTTAATCTACCCTGATGTAGCTTTTTATGAAATTAATTGCTCCTAAAGTAACGATTTCAAGTGTACACACGTACATCTTATTTATGAACACTTGAATTAATTTAAATTCTTATTTAATTAACTCTGATTTTCATAATGCATAATATATTTACCGTGAGATACACTACTATATAATTAAAAACCCTACAAGCGTTAATAAAAACGTTATTTAAATACATATGTTCGCTATTATACTGCAAAAACTGAATAACTTTAAAAAATGATATATTTTACAAATTTAAAGATTTTGATTTTCTTAAAACATCTCCTTGGGAATTATTACTAACGTTATAAAAAATGTTTTAAAAAAATCACCATTGTCGTAAAAAATGCGTTTGTAACATTATTATTTTTTAAAACGTAAAACACGTAGCACACGTAAAATCAAAACACTTATCTTAATTAAGTTGATATCAATTAGAAATTTTTAGCAGACATGCAGAACGTCATTTGAAACTCAATTATACAAAAAAAGTAATTTTTAGATTTTTTGTAGTTATTCTGTTTTTGCAGTATATAAACTTATTTTTTATATATTTCACATGGTCTCAGTTATTTTATTAAAGAGATGAAAGAAATCGTCGTGTTCACACATCGATGATTCTCCTTCCTACGTTTCGTTCTATTAAGGATGCTCCCGACTTCTTCTATTCACTTGCGCGTCTTATTACATTCTTTACATTCCTTCACTTATCCATCCACTGTCCGTGTCCAAACATCGACAAAATCATTCGAATGTTTTTTTCAAAACGTTATCTATAATGCTTCTATCGACCTCGCATTCGTTAAGGATTTCCTTGTTCGTGATTCTATTAAAATCACTTGCTTGAAACACTTACGTAAATAAGAAGCACTTGCTGCTGAGTTTTTTCATCATATAAATGAACTTCTATTAAGTGTTTGTGATTGCAGTTTCATCCTCAGATGTAAAATTTCGATTAAGTGCCATTTAGCATAACAGGATGATCAAGGCAATCTGAAATCATTAATACAAAATATTTGTTTGTCGCGGAAATGGAGTACACAATTATAATACTAGCAACCAATTTAAATCATTAATTCCCATTTACTGTCCATTATTGTATATCTGAGTAAATCGTACACGTATCTGAAGTACAATGAAATAAGTATAATGTATTACTAAGATGTTCATCCATTCATTCATTCATCTTCTTCCATTGTCGGTGACCTATCTCATTGACAAGGCGCCTCCAGGCGTCCCTGTTCTGTGGTACGTTTAAGGCATCCGTCTATAGTAGGTCCAACCTGTCCTCGCACAGCTTCTGGAGTTACTTCTCCCACCTGTGTCTGGGGCGGCCCACCGGACGTCTTCCCCCTGGAATAGCATTCAGAATTTTCAATGGAGTTCGACCTTCTGGCATTATTTACACGTGCCTAAGCCACCTCAGTTGCGACTTTTCTATGAAGAGTAATAGTGGTTCGATGTTAAGCTCCTCCCGGATCATCGTGCTTCTTATTTGATCTCTTCTTGTGACTCCCGCAACTCTTCTCAAAAATCTCATTTTGGCAGCTTGGACCCTAGAACGTGTACGCTCGTTCAATATCGATCTGTAAGTAAGTACACTCCCAATTTTGTCTCAATAATTAAGCTCAGCTTTCCTTATCACTGTAAAGAGGACGCAGCACACCGCTTGCCGCACCTATTCTACGGTCAATTTCTCCGTATTACCAATATGCATTTCGAATTATGCGCCTGATATGTTTGAATATCTGAAATCAAGAATTACAAACGCGTTAACGAAAAATCAGAAAAGAAACCGTATAAAGACGTCACAAATAAAGCCGAGCGATATCTGTAACTGTTAAAGCTTATAAATTAGTTGGCTAACCTCCTTGAGATTCTAACGAGCACCTTGTGTAGCAATATTATGATCTATAGACAACGAAAAGAAACCTAATCAAATGGAATTACTCGCGTTGTTAATAATTATAATATGTCCGAGTGTTTAATGTAATTCGTGACTTCACCAGGCACCTGTGCTCCGGTAGGCACTGGTTTTGTAGGCTGTGTCTACCTGCGTGGAGGCTCCAGTCTATACCGAACCCCCTCACCGGCACCGGCCACTCGGTAGCTGAACTGTGTTAATTAAAAGTGATAGCTATCATAAGATTCGTTCATCGGACAGACGGCAGGCTTATCAGCGATGATGGCTCGCGGTGCCGGGTTCATTTGGACGGACGCTCCTTCGACGGATATAGACTTACTAACACACTTGATGCTCGGCTGAAAGTCGGTCGATAGTAAAATACATCTGGCGGGTGAGACAGGTTAACGCTAAAATAATATTTCAATACGAGGTAAGATTAGTAGGTCACTGGAGTATGTAAAATTGTAGAAAAATCTTTGTACGAAACACGATGTTTAATTTATGATGAATTCACAATAACATACTAAAATGGCGAGCTAACCACGTAGGTACGCTTTAACGTTGTAATAATTGTATTAAATTTTATTTTCACCATTCACCTTTGGTTTTTTAAGTCAACGATTCATATTCCGGTTAAATTAAAGGCGAATTTCCACTCTAATGAAGTGGATATATTTTAGATAAAATCAAAAGGTACAAATTTTTTCAAAATTTAATACAAAACACCAAATCAAAAATATCGCAGTACCATTAACGTTAAAAATAGTTATTATCTATATTTTACAGTAATAATATACATTCCTTGATAAGTAATATAAGAAATTCGCAGTAATACGCAGGTTCTCCTAGTGAGGTGTTCACGAAACAGTAAGCATATGATAAACCACTTGCAGTCCCCACACATAATTCTTACGTTGCACTATACCACTGAAAAAATAAAAAGAAATAAATAAAATAATGAATTAATTAATTACTTTCTTCAAAAGATTTGTAGTCATTTCGTGTTGTCATTATTAATAAATTAATAATAATAACTTTGTTCACACCACTTTTTTAATATGTAAATATGAACATGTTTCGAAAGCAAAGCTTTCCTCATCGGGATAGACCGTATACTAAAAATAATGGCCTGACAAAAAAATGTTATTTACATATTTAAAAAAAGCGGTGGAAAAAAAGTTTTTCTCATTAATTTACTAGCTGATGCTCGGTTTTATTTTTATTTTACAGTAAAGTTATGAAGTTGTAAATTCTTGCTTGTTGTTTGGGTGCCATAAATGATTTGATAGCGAAAGGAATGCATCCTGACAACCATTACTATCTCTAAACAAAGAATAATTAATTTAAAATTTTTATTTCATTTCAAACATTTATGTTTATCAAAATGTCTAAATAATAAAGTTCTTAAGTAGGTACCTACTTGTGTTTTCCATTTTGAAAATATTCAACCCAAACAAACCTTCTTCTTTTGAATATGTTATCTGTGGCTAACCAGAGTGGTGTATCTATGGGTTAAGCTCAATACAACATGGCGGTTTCAATGCTTTTCATACTGATTTTAAAATCACATCTATAATTATTAGTACAGTTTCGCGAGTAGAGAACTAAAATTATATAGAGGTGAGAGATAATGACAATGACTTAATACTTTAATAATTAACACTCTCAACCTTATACTGGCTAAAATAATCTATGTTTTTCAACTCTTCCGAATCATTAAACTATATATTTGGGTATGCATAAGTCTCACTGGTTGGTGACAATAGAACAAGTAATGATTTTGATCTCGATATTCTGCTTCTAATATTCATACGCATTTACATCTTCTACTATAGCACACGATTATTGTTTATTAAACGCATTAATTGCGCAATCAGAATCCTTCTGATTCGATTATGATTATAGAGAATGTAATAGTTGATCGTTTAATATCAAACAGAGTATCTCCCTCCCCCTAGAAATGCGAATTCCCGGTCCACTGCAAGTCACAAGTGCGCTAACTGCATCTCTCGTACACCGCGCACTGCACACTGCGCAATGTGCAATGTGCAACCGTAATATGTATCAGCATGTTGGAATCGCATTTTCTTTCCGACTCTGTAATATTTAAATGTATACCAATTGGTTCTTAACATTGCTGTTAAATCTCTAACGTTACATGCGATCAGCTGAGAAGTGATACTATGGAGGTAGTGTGCATTCATAATCTGTACAGTGAACAACGAGAAGAGATTGCTTGAAGATAAAATGTATTAATCAGGGAATCACAAATCACAAACGAATGACCACTGAGCTAAAATAAATACTAATTTACCTATTGGAAAATTCAAATGAACGTATTTTACTTAACATGGGCTAATTAACATTGCTGATTTCGACCAGCAAAAATATCCTCGGACGTCCCTTCAATAGTTGAACTGCTAGTGAAGGCTAATGCGAACAATAAGCCCGCTCTCTGACGGTCATTTTTCTTTTGTTTACAGTAACTCCATACAGGTGGCCCCGAGGGAATTAATTTGATGATGTGTGGAGGAGATAGGAGAGGAAGGAGCGATCCTGGGTCTTGAAGAAACCAATGTTGTAGGAGGGAGGAAACACAGAGGCCGGTATATCATTCCACAGTCGAGCTGTTGAATTCAAAACGAGTCAAAGAAACGACCGTGTGCAAATGTAGGGCCCGCGTTTGGCGTGTTTCCCGACTGTCCACCGGCGCCGAAGGAATCAATGACGCTAGTTCCTCAGAGCATCTTCCATTAAAATACTGGTAAACTAAGGATAGCATTTCCACCTGACGTCTGTGCTTCAAAGATTGCAAACTGTTCGTCAAGGTAGGCGAATCTATCAAATGGACCGCCCGTTTCTGCACAGAGTCAAGGGTTTTATCAGATATTTTGGGTTCCCAATTAACATAAGTACTACATCTTTTCCAACTGTTTGATCTCTCTTTTCAGAAAATTGTTTATCGGTTATTTAGGCAGTTGGTTATTTAACGGGTTATCAGTAAAACTTAAAAAAAGGTATTTTTCTTAGCTTTCTCATCCGAAGTAAAATGCATCCACTTTATTCCAACATCCGCGATACTTCTGAAGCCGGTAAATCTGCTCGATATCAATGTGCACGAATGCACAATCTAGGAAATACATAATTGAATTACAATATTATTATATAATTTCATTTGTTGCCTTTAATGCGATTTTGTAGATATTTAAATACGCATTGTTTTAATGTCCCAGCTGCATTTAGTTTAAATCTAAAACGTAATTTCAGATAGCTAGTTTTGATTAAAAATGGTTACTACCTCGATCGACCATACATAAATTAATATGACAGATATTCAAATCCTGAATTTTAGATTTGACGACGAAAAATGCATGAGTACATACGAGGTTAATACTTTCCTTAACTAACACAATGAATTGCTCTCTCGTTGCTCTCATCTCTTATCAAACCAAAATTTAAATAAATAAAATAATGCAGTGGTCACATTATGAATTCATAATGTAGCACATTTCATCACTCCCTCCCGAGTCTGTATAACGAAAATAGTATGATCAATGAAATCGAAATATTATCCAATTTACTTATAAAATTCAAACACATCTTTAATTACTTTTCTAGTTGTTTTCAACTTTGATTGTGCATTCTTTATTAGTATTTTTCTTTTCTTTTATATTTTATAGTGAAATGTAATTTTTTTTATTTTATCAAACACTGAACGCATGTTATGAATATTTTCTAAATGGATTGATGACCTTACTTTTATTTTGTTTCTATCAATATGTATTACTTGTTATCACCCTGCTAATGGTTCCCAATAAACAAAATATAAAATAAACTCGTAAAAACAATTACTAGTAAATGCAAATGTATCTGTCATTCTGATCAAACTATTTAATTTCCTTTCTAGACCATTGGAAAGGAAACTGATATATCGGGGTGTAGTATCAACTTCCTTCTAAAAACGAATAAAAAATTCTACTGTGTCCGGTATGGCAGTGGCGTGCATCAATCTATCACCAAAGGAAGCTGTGTATAGTTTTTCATGTTCTGTATGGATTTTTTCAATGTTTCTGGCTTTCACCCTTCAAAGGTTTTCTAGTATTATTTTAATTAGCAAAAAAATTCATAATTATGTGTATGGAAGATTGGAGTCGTTTTTGAACGTTGACGATGAAATGTTGAACGAATGGGAGGCATTTTTAGACTTAATAGAAGAGAGTATAATTGTTTTGAGAGGGAAAATAAAAAAAATCTATGTTCCTACTTCTAGACCACAAAAGTACAATCAGGGGAGTCAACCACGTGAATTTGAAAAAAAGGAGAGAGGGAATGGGTATGAATATTTTGCACTCTATATATGAAAATGGTCATTTTATTATCATCTTCCGCTGATTGTTATAACTAACTGAATAAATGACCGTACAAGTTCTTTATTAATTACTAGCTGAAGTATCCGGCATTGCCCGAGGTTATGAATGGTTGTGTTACCTCTACCCCTACTCCTACCCCACTATTTTTTTCTTATTTTGAATTACAATTATGCAAAATTTCATCAAACTCGAAATAACACTGTAGATTTGTATACAAACAAATACACACCACCAGGAACATTCTACTTTACATTATTAATTATTTCTAATTTTGAAACTCTCAATTCCATTTTAATACGAATTATTTTATTAAAAAAGCTTTTTAACTATCTTAAACTTATTTGTCCGGCATATTGAATAAATGGAAAATAGTTTTTAATAAAAAAATCTTATTACAAGTTCCTTATCCATGTAAAAAAAAAATTATCAGAATTTGGTCACCTTTTTAATTTTCTTCTTATGGTTTGTTTTTCTGAAGGTAGGTACATCTTTTCAGCACTTAGGACTGCACGCCACTGCAGTGCGGAGCTACTGGTGATTCAATTTAATACAATTAGCAACACTCTCGGGTTTTTTTAAAAAATAATTTGCTTGTAATTTGGCAACATTTAAGCCGAATGCGAATATATTGTTAATTAATAATTATACATAAAATTTGGAGGGCTATTCGAAATACAACTTGGGGTTTAATATGTTTAAAGAGACTAAGGATCCGCATGTGCTTTTTAAGTCGTCATTTACAGACCTATGTTCCGAGCCAATAATAAAAATTATCACGTACAGTCTGACATTTAATAGTAGAAAAAATGAGGCTGCTGCGATCGTTTAAAACATTTCAAACGGTATCACCAAGATGGCTCATAGGAAAAAAATTGTAATAAAATAAAAATAAAACACAATGTTCCAAGTCCATTTTTTTTACTTTTACTAAACGGTGTTCAGAAATTAGTGGTACGTTCCGAAATAAGACGATTTTACATCATATTCTAAGACAATTCCATGTATAATTGTTTCATTATTTGATGCTTTGCAAGGTAGATTATTACATGAAAAGGCGATTTATCAAAATTTATGAAATTTATTTATCGAAATAATAGTGTATTAGATGTTAGATATATTTAAAAAAAACAAAACCAATTCACAGATCCAAACCATAAATTAAAAAAAAAGAAAAATAGAGTTATGATGTTTTGCGTTGTTCTTTAAAACAAACTGTCAAATGCGGATACGCGAAAACATTTAAATATGAAAAACACATTTCAAGGTCCAAGAGAGTAGCTTTATGTTACCATAGTAATGAAATTATGTAGTTCAAAAAAATAAATATCTACCATTAAAAGCCAAGCTAATATATAAGGTAAGAAAAATTCTCACAAAATCTAAGTGCTTGTGTTAGGCGTATTGCCTATACGCAGGCGTAAGCTCCTCTGTCATTCTGTGCGGCGCTCCACTTTGGTTTCATCGTAAAAGTATTTTTGAAATCCAGATACAAAATTCGCAGTATACATTTAAGATGACCTGCTGAGAGGATCGGTTGATCGCTGTCCAAATATAAAGCACCAGAATCCGTGAGTTGAGTTCAACTGTTATAAGGTTAAGTATATAAAAAGATCTGTCCGAGAGAAGAATGCATGATGAGGCTGCCTTATTAAATCACGCTTCAGGTATTTCTTTTGTTCTTTGAAATACCGCTGGAGGAAGACCGGGCTTCTTTTAGAACTGAATATAAATACAAGGTAGGTATTTGCAAAAGGAGAGAAACAGTTTTTTTTATCTTTGTTTATGGCGAATTGCAAATTTTTAAAGGTGTCTCTGTCAAAGTGATGTTTGAGGAAGCACTATAAATAAATTTTTAAGCTCCATTTTATGAAAGTCGAAGGTTATTAATGCGGTGTCTAGATTGTCTAGTCTAGACTAGAGATTCAAAACGTGGGCGATATCGCCACCTGACTCCGGGCGTTGGAGTGATCCAAGAGGGCGGTGAAGGGCTACAAATAATTATTAATTGTTTTTGTGCTTAAATGGTAGAAATCCACTTAATTTAAAAACAAATATAATATATATATATATAAAATTTAAATACGGGGAAAACACATTATAAATGTAAAAACCTCACAGAATAGAGAATTTTAAATATTTTATAAGTAAGTCGGTTATACCGATATTAAATAAATATTTTAAACACTCGTCCAAATTAGAATTGGGTGGGAGTAAATAAAATCATATAAATAAGTCGACGTAATGTGGATTAACCGCAGTTTGAAAATGGCTTTGAACGCCGAAATAGCTGTCACACTAATAAAAACTAAAATACTTGCAGATCTCCCCCTTTATCGTTAACAACACACGTACTAGAACGAGAGGTAACAACGGGGTTCTCGGTAACAAAATTATTATATATGATTTACATAAAATTTTTAAAAAGGCTACAAATAAGGTTGGAAACCACTGGTTTAAAATCTCAAGTTATTTTTCATCTTATTTTTGTGGGAGTCATTTATTAATTTCGCTCATTTAGAGCTCATTTGAATTTGATGTATTGATAAAAAAAAAAAAAAACTAAAAAACCTAATTTTATTTTAAGATATTTGGTTGAGTGTGTAGGTGTAGAACTGTATTGAAAAAATATTCATTTTTTTAGTTTTTCTCGTTTTTGGCAGAATCGTAATGTTTCTGCTTTCATAGGAAATTATACGGTTGTTACCTATAAAACCAATTTAAAAAAAACCATGAAAAATTTAGAAACGAGAGAAACGTAAAAAAAATTGATTTTTGGGTATTTAATTATTAAAGCAAAGCGTTAAGCTATGTTCCATAAGTTAATAAAGTGATATTTGAATAATAAGATTTATTACCGTTGCAAATTTCAAATAAAATTATGGATCAAATTAATCTATCTCAACCACAATTTGCTTCTTTAAAAATTGTATTCTAATAGTTACATGCAATGGGAATTTGTACTCGCTAAGCTACTGCATGTATGGTAGCTTGTCAGCAGGAGTTTAGTTCAACAACATTATATAATACAACATGAAATAAAAATTATCATACACATACATACGCAACAATATAACACTGTAGGTACATGCATTGTTGTGTAAAGAAGGGAAGGGGATGGGGGGAGGTTAGGTTGGAGGAAAGCCCCTAAGTTGGAAAGCTAGTGTGGTGTAAACTGGGAGTGTCAGGGAGAGGGGAAACGGGGAAGAGGAAGGTTGGGTTACAGGGGAAGTTATGGGAGACAATTACAATCTGCAGGACCGACCCTAAAGGTGTTTTACTCGATGTTGAAGTCTGCTCCGGACATTAGCCTAGCTCAGATCGGCAGGGGACATCAACTTCTTATCATACAGGGTCGCGAATCGATCGCAATCTTATAATTGGGTTGAGGGCGTTTCTATTTCTACGTTAAATTAGTACAGGGAAGTGTTTTCAAACTCGTTGTTTATTGCAACTCAGACAAACATGATGGTTTAAGAATAATCGTGTAGACAGTAAAAAAAGGTCTTAATCTAGGTAGGATTCTATTGTAATCTCTCCCTCGTTCTGATTGGAATCTCTAACCGAGTTTTGCAGATGAAACAAGGGATTAAATCAACACATTATGGGCAGATGGGAATTCAGCTTACATGGTGTTCTGGTAGAAACGCCAAGGCCGGACATCTTCACACTGAGTTTAATGGGTTTTTATATTTAGTAAGGCACCATATTGAGTGTTTTGACGGCAAGAGGCAAGTCTAGCTGCGGGTGTCAGCCCGCCTGCATTGTACTTGCTCGTAAATAAATAATAACAAAAATGGCCGCCTCTTTTTCAAAGACGCAGTTCAGAAAGGCAGTTATCTCTTCGGGTTCCAGACGGGAAGTGTGAACCGCCATGGGCGCTAGTGTCGCATGCTCCTGTTTTGTTAATTTATGATCTGATTGGTTTAATTGGGCGCTCGAATCGCCTGATTGGTTAATTTATGGAGGGAAATGATGTGGTTGCTTGCCAGGCTTATTTGCCAAGACGAGTAGGTAGAACTCATCTCAGGGTCAACCTTTCGTTACATAACAGCATGTTGAGGTCAATATACTCGAGTACAATTATTACTATTTTTTTTTACTTTACTAAAATAGTATAACTATTTTGTATAGTGATAACAGACTTCAATTATATAATAGCGATAAAACAATATTATAAAATATCAGAATATCAGTAAGAATTACACAAATTAAGCAATACGAAAACAGTAGTACAGTTTTGTTACAGTAAGGATGGACTTAACATAATGATAGCACTTAAATAATTTTAAAGACACCTCGCATACAAATAAATGTTCATGCCTAGAATAACTTCTTTGATTTTAATAAAACTTATTATAATTATTTTTTAAAGTGTGCGATTAAAAAGGAATGATGTTATTTTTTTGCTAAAATCTTAATGAGTCATTGTAACATTTGATAACGGATGAATATCGAGCATCAAACAATATCAGTGGCCAAAACTGGTCGGGATTTATGCAGCATACTCTTCTGTCATGAGCGGTGTTACCTGATGTAATGATATATTGGTTATATTATATGGATATGTCGGATATACGGCTGCAGGTTGGTTGTAGCGGGCAGGTTCAGGCAATAAAGCCGGGATCGTGATCGAATATTGCGGGCACATCTCAGTAGGAGGTAGCAACGGAGGCTGCGCCATGTCGGGCTCCGGGCTGCGGCCCCCCGCCAACAAGTCCCGGGGCTCCGGCGTGTGGCGGGGGTCAGGGGCCCCCGGGCACTCACCTGTCATCCAACCAACCTCGAGTACCGCTCAGGCATTCGGACTATTCTCAAGATCATGCACAAAGAGAAATGGAATCTCTACGATGATGCATACGAAATGTCTAGACTTTTGAAAAGCTCAGGTTAAATTTCAATGTGGAAATTCTGCAACGGTCTCTGATAAATTATTTTTCTTCTTTTATTTGACTAATGATTAAATCATGATTTGATACCATCAATTTCATGTTTGAATTTAATTTGTCTTTATTTTTCCCATGTATTTTAATATATTGACGTAAAATAACAATAAAAAATTGTCAAAGGATTAATTCGACAATTCGCATTTTATCTAACTTGCTACACTACTGCCCCCACCAGCTAACATAATACTATTATTAAATTAAATGAATCAAATCATTTGTATCGAATTAAGTTACCGGCACAGTTCAGTTAATCTAACCTAACCTAACCGTACCTAACTTTCCCTGAATTATCCTAACCAAACTCAGCTAAACCAAACCTAACCAAATTAAACCTAGCCAAAACCAACCCAACCCATCCTTACCTAACCTAGCCTAACCTAACATAACTCATCTTGAAGTTATCATAAACCAAAACATATGATAAAACAATATTTTATTGAATGTGAATACTCGTAATTGCTTCAAGTTACCCACACATTTACATAAACTCTAACATAACTACGCTCCCCTTAGGTTTCATGTTCACGAAAATGGCGGCATTAAAATAATAATATGTTATTTACAATAAATATATATGTGTGTAATATATTTATTACTAAAACACATTCTGAAAACCGGATTCAGATATGAAATTAATAAATAGTTAATAATGTTAATTTTTGTTTAAAATTTAACTCGACGCATGAATTCAGTTACACTTTTAAAAATGGCCCCGAAAAGTGAATCATCTGAATCGCACTTCAAATATAGAATTTTTTCGTGTATGTAGGTACCTAGGTACTATCATATAATAAAAATAGGCAGGTACTTACTTGATTGTGTTCTAATAACTCACGGGTGTACTCGTTCTATTTTTGAAAATATGTTATTGTTGATACATACATCAAAACCACCTAAATCTCAAGGCCGGGATACCAAATCAAATCATCCCCTCTATTTTTGTGAGAATCGCCAAATTAAAAAAATTGTAAGTATTTAATTTTATTATAGTAAAACGTTTTAAAATATGTTTAAAATAAAATTAAAATTATTAAAAAAAACATTCTTTTTAGTACCTACCTTATACAAGTTAAGAAGCTAATTTGATTCAATTTCCCGGCTTTGCGATTTAGGTGGTTTTGATTTAAAGTAATCCGTGTAATGATCGAAACGTATGAAAAAGTATATCAAATTCGAATGCTTTGAAAAACAAATGAACTCTGGGCGTCACTTAGTGCGGTTCATGCGATAATGGATCCCGTTGTAGAGCGAGCTGTGGGAGAACGCGAGTCAAAATCGAACTTTTTGAAAAACAACTTCGCTGTTGGAATTGGAGTATTAACATTAACTCCAGGCAGGGAGTTTAGGAGTACATATTTCGTGAGAATAGATTAAAGGAATGTTAATACTTATCAAAAGATAATGTACGGGTAGAGCGTAGGTGGCGTCACGTAACGTCTAACAAGCAAAGCGACTTCTAACTGAGGCATTTCCTGCGCTTCTGTACTGCGAGCATTCCCAGGCACGTACCAAGGGGAATTTTATTACTGGTGTACCTCATTTTATTGGACAATCGATTGCAAAATATGCAATTGTTAGAGAAATATAATATTAATCATTTTACGGTATTTACACGCGATGAAAGGCAGGAACGGATTCAGAAGATGAATAAAATAAGCCAGATTATTGTTTACAAAAGTAGTCTAATCTACCACAACTTATTAAATATGTTTTATATAACCCATTCAAATATTATGATTCTGGATTTATAAATGTATCTACTTGATGCAATAAATAAATAAATGTAAAGTAAAATTAAAAATAATTAACTTTGTTTACACCGCTGTTTAACCATTTTACTGCTATGCTTATTTTGCAAGTATGTACGAGTATATAAGTTGCTACAGATATTCTGCGTTTTTAAATAAAACGATATGGTATTCAATAAAAATGCAATCATTTTGACAAATATCAAGCGATTTTAAATACTTTTTTGAAATTATACAATAAAATGATGAAATTTTACGAATAGTATAGTTCTTATAAAAAAACTACATATTTACGACTACTAAAAATATTAAAAACTACAAAAATATAAGATTATTTCACTTAAAAATTGTGTTTTCTCCTGGTTCATGTAGTCCCCCTTTACAGCGAGCGCATATGAGATTGGATCGCCTTATCTCATTTGCTTTGCTGCACACATTAATTTATGGGAACAAACCCGCTTTGAACCCGCGACCTTCGGATTCGTAGTTGAGAGTCTTACACCTCGACCAAGGAGGCCGTCAGTTATTGTGGCATGTTATTGTGACATGTTATTATTATTTTGAGATGTATCGTATGAATGTTTATAAAATCTATTTTTCCAAGGATTAATTCTTGGTGGAATTCCATTGTAATGAATACAATAATTTAAAATATAAATTATATTATGTATTTATAATGATATCAAATTTGATTGATGATTTGACATTATTTAGGTACTTTTAGTGACCTGTATTTAATTGGGTTCCTTCTGGAAGAAAATGTTGTACGGTAGGTTTTGTACAAATTAAAGGTTGTTGAGTAGTGATTGTTTTATTGGAAAACTGCCCGAATATGACCGTGTTAGTAGTCATAAGTTCGACACGTCGTGTAAATAGGTACTACACGCGTTATTACCAGGACCCGACAACAGTTCAAGAGTCAGTGCTGAATAGTAGCCTCTAATAGAGAGAATGTATTAATAAAAACATCACAATAAAATGACTACCATCTGGAGTCATGCGCGAGACGTGTTTCGTGATTAATAATGCAGAATGATCGGAGTGCGCGGTGCGCGGTGGCACAGTAGGTAACGTCGTGGCCGTTACGTTATGAGTGGGCTCCTACGTGATCAGTTCACTAATCTGCATGCCGGTTCAAATGGCAAATAAAACAGGTGGTGAGGGGAAGCTCATGTTATTTTTGCATACAAATTTTGCGGTTGAGTAATATGTTTGGCTTATTGTTCTGGCAAAACATAAAACCATGCCTTAAGAATTTATTTTTCCTATTTAAAAAAAAAGGATATTACAATTTATGACATTTTTTATATAAGAGCAGTGCCGAATAGAAAGGAAAAAAAATAACAGATATAAATAGATAGCTTAAATATAATATGTACCTGGCCCTGTTCGGGATTTTTTTTGTTTCGAATAAAGTTATGAAGTTATGAATTATTGCTTATCATTAGGGTGACATAATTGATTTGACAGCGAAAGTTACTATCTCCAAATAAGGAAACATTCATTTGAATATTTTATTTTATTCCAAAAGTTTATTTTATTCAAAATATATCTAAATCATAAAGTTTTAAAGTAAGTATCTACTCGTGTTTTTCATTTTAAAAATATTCTTCCGAAAAAAACCTTCTTCTTTTGAATATGCAATCTATGGCTAACCAGAGTATTATATCTATGGACTAACCTAAATAAAACATGGCGAATTCAATGTTTTTCATATTAATTTTAAAACGTTATAGCAACAGTTCTACATCTTGGATTTCATTCAAACTATTTTCTAAACCTTCCCGGCACTACTAAATACAAACTGTTCCATTTTCAGCGAAACCTGTCAAGTTGCTTTCGAGAAAATCGAGGATAAACAAACAAACCTACATTGATTTTTATATATATACATTAATAGTTTTACATAAAGGTTTTTTTAACAAATTATTTTCCACGTTTTGTCTATGGTCTACTTAAAAATATAGTGTATCAGTATCTCAGATGATATTTAAGTAGCTACCTTCTGTAACACTTGTTTTATAATAAATAATACGAATATCCCAAACGGAAATACTGTTAAAAATGTGTATTTATACTCGTATGTATATTTAAAGTTTTTTTTCTGATTACCATTCTCTTTAAAAATATGAAAACAATTATTTTATTTATTGATTTTAAAAACAATCTAAAATGGCCAAAAGGGAAACGGTTCGTGATTGGTGGAGGGAGCTATGACGACGCCAGCTTCAAATTAAAGGTTGAAAGAAACTATTTATGGGTTTTCTGAAGAAACAGAAATATCTGGAATAAAATATTGATATTCATTGACGTGAGCTAATCATAGCACAAATATATACGAGTACATAGTCAAATAATAATCAGGCAATTTCCCAGTAGGGGTAGGTTGACAGAGTGAAAATCGATACACTTCTTTCATGTTTTCGAGAGCATCTCTGTCCCGATCCTATCTTCCCCTTCCTCTCCCCCCTTTCTTCTTATTTTGTTTTATTTTTCTAATAAAATAATTGTACTTTACTACTGTTAGCACAAGAAAATTTGTTGAATTACCCTTTATTAAACTTCTTTTGTATATAAATTTGTATTAAAAGCTGTTTGTTTCTTACAAATAAATAAATATTGCTTCCTTCATTTACACGAATGCAACGTATCATATACACTATATCGAACGTGGATATGATAAATAAACTCAAGCTTTTCAAAAACGTAAACAAAACAATAATACGGCGAGTTGAATCCTGCGTGTATCAAAACGTGTCATAAAGAGGCAGATCCGAGTTGGTAAACAAGATTGTCATAACAAAATACAAGCAAGTAAAGACTTGTGTTCACACCTGTTAAATCTTATCAAAACAACACACGTCAGTTGAACGATCTCTGAAATAAACAAATTGTCAAAACAGCAACAAGCCGCAGGTGAATGACCATGAGGTAAATAACTTTCTTGAAATAAACAAAAACATCACGTACGAGTTGACTGACCTCGGAGAAAAACAACTGCCGTTCGGTCTATAAAGCCAGAACCCGGAGATACGTCTCGGATTCCCGCTCACGACTCCGACCAAGCAACATCTTCACTGTAACGCTGCTCCACCGTGAAAATCAGCAACCATCATTTATCTTCAATCTACTCTTTCAATATCTCTATCTTTAATCTCACCAAGTGAGAGAGCTCCACTCTACCCGAACTGCTATTTTCATCAAGTGAGGGATCTTCACTCCATCCAGCCTACCCACGAGCCTGCAGCAACCGGCCCGACCCTAATGCCGTCCCCGGATATGCCGCAACCTGAGCTCGACAGCCACCCAGCCTACCCACGAGCTTGCAGAAAACGGTCCGATCCTAATGCCGTCCCCGGATATGCCGCAACCTGATCCCGACAGCCACCCAGCCTACCCACGAGTTTGCCGCAACCGGTCCGACCCAAATGCCGTCCCGGATATGCAGCAAACCTCGCTAATATGACAGCTGACACCACCTCAAGCGATCGACCATACTGGCCAGTGCTACAAATCAAGTACGCTCCGGGCAACGACATCCCTATTTGGAAACTACCAAACACCTTTCTCAGGAGGACTAGCGAATCACAATAGCGATGCATCCCTGTGTGCCGGTGCCTAAATATTTACACTTCCTTGTGCGGGCGTACACGTCTCGTACATGCACTCTTATGTTATACATATCGATTCTTGATAAATCCGACATAAAGCAATCCGACATAAAGAACATTAATTCTTTTATTTAATGAATGACAAACATTCCCGGTTGCGAATAAACGGATAATATTTAAAAATCTCCTCCTACCATCATTATAAGGGGAAGATGTTGTTTGTTGAGTGATGGAGGATTTAGCCAGCCGAGGAACAAAACCCACGACGCCTGGGTGGGAAGCCGACGCGTTTGTCAACTTGACCACCGACCGGGTAAACGTACCATTTCTTTCTGGGACGCCTCCCGATATCTTCTTCCATCAATTTTCTAAACAATATAATGAGGTATCAAAAATACAGCAAAATTTTAAACCATATTTAAATACATTCTCACGATGTTCATTTCTCCGCCCATCCGCTCCATATATCCATCGACCTCAAGCATTACGTTTAAATCGGCCATGCATTCTTTAATGATCTTCTGATTAATTTTTTATATTTCAATTATTTTTTTATAACAAAATAACAAATAGTGATATCCTCACTGGGATTTCCCGGGCTGAGGATTTCATTTATAAAATATTAAGTTACATTAAGTTACATTGATGATTTGCTCAATGAAAAAAATAATATTTTATTATCTGTGAACATTTATAATTGGTCTCTTTTTAATCATCATCTTCATATCGTACATTATATTAGTAAGACCCGTTAGTTTCAGACATTAGTTTCCCCGCAGGGGTAGGCAGAGAGGATGGACCGCCAAACAACTCGATCTTGGCATACACTATTTGTTTCATTCACATTCATACATCGTCTCATACATTATCTTCTATTATTCCGACTTTTGAGATGGCTCGACTCAAGTATTTGATTCACTTGATCGTGCCATGTCTTTCTCGGGCGACCCCTGTTACGTTATACACTGGAAACCGAAAATCCATACTGTTAGAAATAACACTGAATTATATATCCACCCACAGCAGGAAAATTTCTTGACTACTTAATCATTTTACAAATACGGTGACATTTTACAGTTTTGTTGGAAATCAAACTACTAAAAAAAGTGAACATCAATCTGTACATTAGAGCATCTCAAAAATCTCCACTGGCTCAAATGTCCTGAAAGAATCCAGTTCAAGCTCTGCTGGATTGTATTTAAGTCACTTAACGGAATGGTTCCGGCTTACTTATCAGAACTGTGGATTCCCGAAAATAAAAACTCACGGCAGTCCACCCTTAGGTCAGCAGCGTCATCAGCTATCGGCAGGTTAAAGGAACCAAAGTGCACACCTAATACTAAGTTCGGTGATCGTGCTTTCGGAGTGTCAGGACCTAAAGCCTGGAATGAACTGCCGCATGACTTAAGAATTATCAAAGACTCAACAGAATTCAGAACTAAACTTAAAACACATCTTTTCAGACAATCGTATCCATAAATTGAAGAAATTCACCTGTAAATTGCTTAGCTAGGCTAGCCGGTTAGTACTCACCTAAAGTCATTAAATAAATAAATAAAAAAAATAAAAATAATAATAAAATAAAAATTAAAAATTCACGCATCGGTGCGCAAAAGCGTCCACAGTCCACAACACTGTAAATACCAATAATTCAATAAATACCACCTCTTCTTGTGCCACCAATCATCTAATAAATGTAACATCAATAGAAAAGGAGAAACAAATAACCATGTAAAACTATCATCTCTATAAATAAATTTTTCTAAAACCGTGTTCATCTGAAGCGACCTGCCAGGTAAGTGTGTTTTTCTGTATCTGTTTGAACATAATTAGTAAAGAAATATTTGTACAGCGCCCTTGAGGTGATTTTTCACAAAAACGGCGCTATACAAATCATCCAACTATTATTATTATTATTATTACATTATTTATGGTGACCCGACAGTTAGCTCCCCGACAGTTGATCCCTCTGACAGTTGATCCCCTAAAAGATTATTTCTGCTGTACGTCCTCATTTGTAAAGTAAGTATGCAAAGATGGTATGCGGCCGAATAACCAAAATCGATATACTTATATTTGTAGGTGCCTTGAGAGAAATCCGCTACACAAAATGCTTTCACTAACAATAATGTCGAGTCTCCGAAGGAGTATGCAGTGATGATGTACGGCCGAATAATAAAATACGAATATATCTTCGGAGGGATCAACTCAATAGGTTCCTACGTGCATATAATATAACTAAATATCCCGGAAGGGGGTAAGCAGAGAGGAAATATGGCCGTAAGTATAAAAAAATTCGATATACTTATATCTACAGTTGTCTTGAGTAGAAATCCGCCATACAAAATATTTTTACTAACAATAATTCCGATGTCCGAAGGAGTATGCATTGATGATATACGGCTGAATAACAACATACTTATATATCTTAAGAAGGATCAACTGTCTGAGGGATCAATTATCGGGGGGATCAACTGTCGGGGGGATCAACTGTCGGGGGGATCAACTGTCGGGGGGATCAACTGTCGGGGGACCAACTGTCGGGGGGCCAACTGTCGGAGGCTAACTGTCATGGAACCATTATTTATACATTTGAATGAAGTCTGACAAAGAACGTACATTCTCCCACATTACCCCCTTTCTCACGTGACTTCTTCATTGGTTCTTTGGGGTTTTTACCAACAATTTTTTCCCTCCAATAATCAGAAAACGTAAAAGGCAACAACGGTCAGGTAATACTTAAAAATACCATCATGCCGTGCGATATATTAGGCCCAAATGACCCGTTCTATTTGTATAAAGAACACGTATTTTAGAGACAGTAACTTTAAATGTTTCATCACTTAATGATAATAAAAAAATAGGAAATCAAAAAAAAAGTGATTTGATCCATGGCTCGGGCCCTATTAGCGGTCCCTTTATTTGAAGAGCCATTTCACCAGACGACACGACTCGGCGAGATAACTCCGCGATACCCCGGCCGCGCCACGGTGTATGTGTACCTTCTGCGACTTCAATTACTCCGGAGATACAGAGCATTATCTAGCGCGTTACCCACGAATGGTGACTTAGAATCGCATTATAAAATCGTGCGGGATAGACTTTGTTCGTAGTTCGACTTCACGATATCTCCAGACCATTTTCTATGGAGAAATTAACAAATTTTCATCGATGTCAGAGGAATTTTCACAGTAAATAAGTTCTGGATCGTCATATTATAAAATTCTGCCTCAACACAGGCCAGCCTAGTGAGGCGGGTTATGTGAAACTTTAACTTATTTATGCATTCTATAAAAATGTTCTTTGCATATTATAATATTATTTTCCTTTTTATATATCGACTTTATTAACCACTTTATTACACATATTTTAGATACTTTTAAACTTAATTACAATAAAGATTGATTATTATTATTCACCACGGATGGAATGCGATTGTTGGAACACTGTTTCATGTAGGAATGTTGAGTATTCTTTACCGGTATTTTATTAGACGCTGTTTTATTTTATTAGATACGTTCCAGGACCAGTAAATATTGACATTTTAACGACATACCCAGCTGCTAGTCTTTGAGTTATTTGACAGCATTTGTTTTTTCTCCCTCCTGCAATATGTGTTTACTTCCTTTCCTCAAAAATATTGTGCGTACGGCATTTACAAAATGACGGAGACCTTTTGTATGAGGTAAATATAAAAAAGTAAGGTACTAAACGCTGTACTTTAATTTACATTGTAAAGTAGGTAAATAACAAAATCATAAAATATCAAAAATATCAAAAAATATCAAAAATATCAAAAAATATCAAAAATATCAAAAAATATAAAAAAATATACATTTTCAAATGATACTTTATAGCGGCATATGTAATGTAATTGGCGCAATAGAACAAAACCAAATCCTCATATTTCTATGTTCCAAGTCAGCACGTAACTACTTACTTACTCCACAAAGTAGTACATAATTATAGCAAAATGTTAAGTGGAGTTGAAGAGGAGTACACATTTCTTAAAATTTTGATTTTTTCAATTTAATGTAAATCAAATTTAATACTGTTAATGCAAGTATTTTTAGTTTTTATTATTGTGACAGCTGTTTCGCAATTCAAGGCCGTTTTCAAACTGCTAGTATATTAAATTAAATTTACATCAAATCAAAAAAAAAAAATGAGTTCTCCGAATTAAACTCAAAAACAATTAAGGAACACTCATATTATTTAATTTTCCACAAGGGTGTTGAAAAACCTGAATAGGTTATCTAATTATTCTTGCTTGTTCTAAATACTAAAAGTTCACAGTGTTGTGGTGTGACGTTACATGCTCGAATGTTTGCGGTTATCCGTTCTATTATCTCGTTGTTTCTTCTGGCCAAGGCAAGAATGCATGGAATATTTTACAAATCACGTTAATATCAAACACTTACTACATTTGCCAAAGATCGCAGTACGTATTTAAATACAGCTCATGGGAATATCAGGGAACATTCCGATACGATGTTGTATTATCAGTTACCATATTGGGAGCAAACTTGAAGTCAGATTGAGTGTTTATTACTTTGGGAGACTGAGGTAATGGATAAAAACGTGCTCCGAGCTGATATGGATTCTGTGACTCGAAGTGCTAATCGATGTTGCCACGAACTTTGCCCACTTTTCTGCTAAATATTGATACTGAACCAGTTATGTTACCGTGCATTACAATAATAGGAAGGCGAATATAACCTTTACCCCCAGCAATAATATCTGGGAGACGAAATTTACCGAAAAACGATGGCATTATCTACATCGCGATAACAGATTTCAATTTAAAAAGTTTGGACTTATCCTTGTGGAAATATACTTGAGAAAAAAAAACCCACTAAAATGCCAGTGGAGTGACCCACCCGAAAGAATAAAATTGTCGGGGCCCGAGACGAATCCTGTGGTGTAGCTTGAAGAATTGTGAAAAGAGTATTGAAATTTCCTCGAATTTACGTTCAAAAGACGACGTCATTAAGCGTGGTCGAAAAATAATTATTTGTAAATGAATTAAAAATTACTTTCTAATCACCACTTTATTAATATACGTATATCAACACGTTTCAAAAGCGAAGCTTTCCTCGTCATGAATATACAGAATACTAAAAAATAATGACATTTATTGACAAATGATAAACATAGAGTACTATAATGTAAGAATAGACAAATTATAAACTTACACAAAAATTGATTAAAGTAGGTAATAATTAAACAAAAATGTTAATAAAAAAATATTATAAAACAATGAATAACATAAATAAATTATTCCTATTATTAATATCAATATGATAACAAATTCAAGAGATTTAATTTACTATTAATACTTTTTATTATTAATAATTATTCAATTATCTCTTATTAATCTTCGTATTGCAAAGATGGTATGCGTGTTAAATTTATCTTATAATGCAGTATAATAATGATTTTAATTTGTGTAACAGTAACTGAATGTTTAACTGACAGTAAAAAATTGAAAATTCGATTTTAATGGATGAATTTTAAAGGACATTACAAATGTGTTCTAAAGAAATAAAATGGAATGCAGAAACAATCAAGGTAATGGGGTCGCAATTCACCGCAAGGGCGCAGTTAAACTTTAACGTATAAATGAAATGGTGAAAAAAATCTGTCAAGGTTTCTCTTTAAGGCAGTAATATTGATTTAAGTTCCTCTACCGAGAAGTGCATCACCCGAGTGGAGTTTGCAGGCTCCGTAATGACAGAGAGCAGGGCAACACTGCAAACGCGGCCTGCTCCCTTTCAATTTTACTGCTCAAGAAGTGCAGGGAACACGGCCAGTGCATGTGGAACAATGTGCATTCTTTTGGACGGTTTTATGACTTTCCGTCTGTCATTCGGTGAAGAGAAAACACGAAAACAATAAAATGATGTGTAACAGCAACAGAGCACAGGGTCAGCGGGCCTGTGAGAGTACCCGAGCACAGGTGAAAGAGTATTCGCGGAGGAGATAAAACTCAGTTTAATAGTGTTTTATCTTGCTTACGTTTCGATGATCTCCTTTCCCTGAAAATTTCCCGTTGTCAAGAAGTAGGTACATTTATGGGATTTATGTTGTAAGTACTCTTAAAATAAAACACACCGGTATCTAGAGATAGATAATATTATTGTCAAAAACACTTGTGGGTATCGAGGGAATACAATGTGGGTATGTGGGTATACCCGTACAGGTATTAAGGGAAGTACATAAAAATCTTTATTCAGTGATTTCGGACATTATATTGAGTAAAAAATATGAAATTTTTTCTTTTAGTTTTTTTCTTATACAAAAAAAGCTTTCACATCTCATATAACCACTGGTATCTGAGACGAGTAACCGCCCAACCCCCGTCCCCAACCTCAACTATTAAACACCTACTGTTTTTTGAAGAAAAAAAAACGGTGCCGGAGACCAAAATGTCGCCTATATTTTTTACTCCAAATAAGCTAAAAATAATGTATGGAAGACCAATGTCAGGTACGTGTCTTAACACCCTGTATTAGTGGCGTGCATTGCTACTTGACTAATGGTAGGTTGTAGATTTTTAGAAGTTGGTTATCATTATTCATCACACCATAACGTATGAATTATAAGACGCAGCAAATTGCAAGTAAAAATTAGAAATTTTCCCCGAAGGAACAATTTTAATTATTTCCAATTTTGAAACCGTCAGTCCATGGTAGAATTCCATTTTAAAATGATTTTTTTTTATTAAAAAGACTTTACCGGACCGGTTGTACCTTACCACGGGCATCGTCAGACTGGCACAGTTAAAACTAAATCTACGCTATACTCGTATTTTTTTTTAATATGAATACCGCAGAAGAGTCCCAAACTGCTCCCAACCGTCTGGAGCCAGTGAGACTATAGCATTCCCAATTGGGGAATGTTGTGAGGCTGAAGGTATTGGGGAGGGGAAGGAGAAGGGGGAGAGGAAGGTGGGGAAAAGCTAAAGTGGGCTATTCAGATCTGGTCACCAAACACGGCTAAAAGCCATTTCAAGCATCGATGTCAGGAGTGAGTCCCACTGCTTTCTAATATTGTTTCAATTTATGATTGGAAATTTCTTTTATTGTTTTATTGGTACGGTCGAAAATAAGTAAGTGGAAAAAGTTATAAAGATTTTTTAATAAAATAAAAAAAAAGAAATCATATGTGAGAAACAATTTCTTACGGTAGAACGAGAATGAAATAAGAATTATATAGAATTTCTGGAAAAAAATCAGGGATCTGAAAAAATAAAGGTTTTTATTATGGGCTTCACGCACCTGACTGTGTATAAAATGTAAAAAATTTGGTGACCCGTTGTATGTTCAACTTAACGGTAGAAAGCGTATAGAGCCTTCACATGGTATGTTAAATATTATTTTGTCATTCCAGGAAGGGGATGTCTGAAATGTTTTCTCATGGTCTGATTCCTAATACGTACGTAGAATTCTTAACCGACTTTGAAAGTTTTCGTACGGCCTCCATGACATCACGATGCCTCCCAATTGAGATCATCTTTTTCGTTGTGCATTTTTTTGATGCGGTTACCAAATTAGTTTGCGGAATTTCTTACAAATCAGGAAGTAAATTTGGACAATATTATATCATGTTGAATAGATTTTTATTAAAATAAAATCAATTCAGTTGATCAGAACAACCATAAAACCTAGAAAGTTATCCAAGCATCACTTGCACTGAAATGAGATCTTTTGTTTGCGTGCTTTAGGAAGTTGAAATTATTATATTATTCAAATAGTGTTGGACAAACCATAGATAAGCCGATACCAGTGACTAATAGTGCACTAGATGCTTTCTTAGCTAGCCTTACCGTAAAAAAATTGAAATGCAACGGAACTCGCAGATCTGTTGGGTAAGTCGACAACCTCACTTACCTTATTACCTGTTGATTTGAAAATTTAAAAATATGTTCGATGTCGTTCCGACGAGAAAAAAAGCCATAGATAATATAAATGAGACCACCATTAAATACCAAAAAGGGGTTGGGAAAGATTATATCTATGTTTAATTACAATATCTGAATAGCCATGTGCTTAAAATGTTTTTCCTTCACAGTTTCCTTCTGCCGCACAACATTCCTTATTTGATAGGGGTGCCCACTGACGTCATAATTAATATTATTGCCCTAAGTATGATTTCGACGGTGGGAGACAAATATCACGTGACACCAATTTTGGAAAAACGTTGTTACCTGCTGACCACGTTTGTATTGCGTGATTGTGACTGGTAAGCAAATTACAAAACATTTATAAGAATGGTCAAACTAAATGATTTAATAAAATATTCGTTTTTTGTGAACAAGCCCAACATTTTAACTTAGTTTCCGTTTCACTTAAATTGGTGGCACGCCTAGCTCGCCCCCCGGCTCTTTTATTTGGGTTTCTTCACCTTGCGTGTTAGGGCATTTCTATGCATTATTTAATCTGTCAGTGTGGGTGCCGTATTCTTATTAAAAATGTATACGTAATAATAGGTAGGTAGGTACTCAAAAAAAATTGATACGAAATAAATTTTACAATACACATCGGCAGAGCATGTCCCCAAAGAATTAGATTTCTGGTATCGAATGTTATCGAATACAGAAGACTATAATGGAAGCCTTCCAAAGTCTTGAATGCATACTTATCAGACTCATCGGCTTGCATTGTATATACCGCAAATAGGATTCTAGTGGAGTTTATGTTCATGTCCGATACATTTGGAATCACGTTGCTTATTCATCTCGGGTATTGTATGGAAACACTTCTTTGTTCCTATGTCGTGTTGGTCCTCGTCCAACTTTCACTTTCCATTGAGTAGCTTCGATCTTGTCCTAGACCAAAGTCTTTTTGTGATCTCTATCAAATTGTTGGTATTTTATCTCTCGGATCGTGAGACTCGATATTGGCTCTGTTTGCGTTTCAACACACAACACTGTACCGAGTGCACTGCTCCGTGCAATCAGACTGAAGGGATTACAAACAGTATGCAAATATGTTAATCCGAGATGCACCTAATTTATATGTCAGGGACGTGGCAAGTTATTTCAGCTATCTTTGGTGGGCACATAACGACATGATTCTTCTAAGTGAATATATCATTTTCGTGCAGTTTCCCATTTTCAATTCCTTCAAACTGGTTATGTTATCATGCTACAATGTTATCATGTCCAGAAGAAACTCTCTTTCCATTGCTAAGGAAGCCACTGTTTATGATCCGTTAAGTGATATTCCTGTTCCAGTTAGAGACTATTTCACTATTCTAAAAATTAAATACAAACTCCAATGGTCCTCTGAAAGTAAAATTGCTTCTCTAACAAAAGGTCATCAGTATTCATCAATACAACCCTTTATTCCTGTCGAGCCCTGGTTTCATAAATACGCTTGAATCCCAAAAAATACATAATTCCTCCATAGCTCGAATGAGACGAGGTCACAATCTTAGTCATCTCGCCAGGTTCCACATATTCAGCTCGCCTTACTGTGATTGTGGGTCAGAGGATACTCTGGGCCATAATTTTTGTAAGTTTCCTATTAATTACCAATTTCCAAACTTTATGCATGAATTGTTAAAACATAAAATTGAACTCCCTACTAGTATTATGTGCCTTCTATATCTCAACACCCCTCAATTTAACAATTTATTAGCAAAATATGTTTATAAAAAAGGCATTAAAATTTAAGTCATTGGGGATTAAAAACACGTAAATTTATAAATTTACGCTGTAACTTATTTGCTTTAATTTTATTTGCCCAAATATTATATCCTATTTAAAAGTAACTACTTTAAGAAAAATCTGTACTACTAAAATCTAATTGATTAAACATGACCAAGATCGCCCTTGATGGGTGAAAGCCATAAAATAACAAAACAAAAAAAATCGTTTTTGTTTTCGTCCTTTTGAAGACACAATGAAAAAGAGTATTGTTCCATGGATGTTCTCAATGATAATAATGTGTCCAAACATGGCGGTAATTACATTTCTATCATTGCGTTCGAATTAACTTATTAAAAAAACACACAAACAAAATTACGGAAGTTTTCTGAAATAATAACCTCCCCCTTTCCCTTTTCTAACATTCAGCCGACAAAAGTGATAATTATTTAAGTGATTCTCATTAGCTTATTACCATCGTCAGGTGTTATCTGGATATTAACTCATTTCTGTCACTTGTGCACTACAGCCGCTCCGTGTTAAAAATGGTTTAGGGTACGCACCGCATTTGATGTTATCCATCAACTTCTAACGTTGTGCCTTTCCGGTGCCCATCTTCCAGAGATCTCTCCCTCCAGGTGAAAATAAAATTTTTAACGTTAATTATGAATACATTCATAAGAATAACTTTCTTAACAAAGAAGAAGAAGCTTTCCTCATTAGGATAAACAGTATACTAACAATTATTACACGTACAGACAAATGAGAAAATAATTTAAAAAAATTAATTAGTAATAGAATCGAAAACAAAAAGGTAGTTATCACATTTGAAAAACCTGAATGGTCATGGCAGACTTGACATAACCGGAAGAAAATGGAGATATCTTCTTAGATTCCAGACTAGCTAACCCTTCCTTACGGTGGCAGAAAATCCTTAGAGCTCCGGTGCTGTACACTCAGTGTACAAGGTACAAGTTTAGAATTTTGTAATTTTTAAGTTGGATAAAAATTGATAGTTAATAAGAAAATAAATAAAATACTCTGTATAAGTGCTGAAAACCACGAAAAAACATCGGCAATACATAAAGTGTATGATAGTTCCATTACTACTACTGAAGACCGCGCATCGTGGCACGGTCAGCGAAACCCCGTACTCCTCTTGCTGTATTCGGCAAGTTATTAACGCACGCAGACATTCTTACGCATATATTACCCCTTTTCCAGATTTTACGATAAAACACTTTTTTCTGTTGCGTTCGATAAATACTCTAATATTATATTTATTTCATCCAATACATACATTTATTGGTGATGAACACCTGAAATATGAACTATGTGTTTAATCAGTCTAGTTTTTGAACTTTTCATTCGTGGTGGAATTCCATTGTATTAGAATTGAAATTAAAACACTTTTGTACATTTCAGACTGGTCAGTCTGAAAATGTCCGTAGTAGGCTGAAACCGGTCCTGGTGAAAATAAATAAGTGGAACAAAGTACAAACGTGTTTTAATTTCAATTCTAAAACTCTGTGTATGGTTTATTCAAATAATTAGAGAAATGTGAAAAGAGTTAACTGCACCGCCGAGGAAGGTTGAGTATGACACGTTCCTTCTCCAAGTAACACGATTCTATAACCAAAGTAAAGAAGTTATTTGGACCCATTATATTGGAAATAAAATACAAATAAATAATGCATTGTCTATCGTTTATCCACGGAAAGTCATAGGTTAGTAGTTTGGAGCTATATAATATTATGATCCGGTTAAGGTAGTAGAGACTCTGAGTTGAAAATCCAGTCGCGACAATAACCCTTTTATTTATCTATAAAGTATATTACAGTGAGGGGGATGGTACCATTTAACCATTCAACATAATATTGTACTATTAACATTATATATTATAAAATATTGTTCAGTTTACAGCATACCATCATAATAAAATTTAAAAAAAAGTTTATTTACCATGATAATAAAAGACAACACGTGGTATAATTGATTGCTTATAAGGAAGATTAAAAAAAATGGTTGATGTTTGATTTATCTTGACTGGTGGGTTCTAATTAAAATTTGTGTAATTTGAGTTCTGTCTAATGGCCAGTGGAAGTACATTATTTAGCTTTGTTGCAAAGTATTTAAAATTTATTTGGCCAAATTTCATCTTAGTGAAAGGATATTTCTAATAATAATAATGATAATAACGCTTTATTATCTTCTTTTTTATAATAAGATTTCCTGTGCTGAGGATTTCATTTACAAAATATGAAATTAAATTATATTAAATTGATGTGATCGCTGAAAAAATAAAACAGTTGTAAGGTTACGTGTTTTAAGCGCAGTTGAGTGGTTTCGGTGTAAGTCTGTATTTGGTGTAAATTTGTTTTATTTCAGATCTCCCTATGTAACGTATCCAGCGTTTTATTTAATTTTTAAATTTATTATTGTTGTGATTTTTGAAGGAGAGTGGGATTTACTTCTAGAGTTTAGTACCATATATGAGATGTTTTTTTGTCCAAATGTGTGTTTGTTGTTGCTTGTTGGGTATGGTTTTGACTCTGAGATCTAGTGTTTCTAAAATGTGTGTTTGTTATTATTTTTGAATTTATGAATGTAAAATGGTATCGTTTTAGAGTACAATTTTTTTATTGACATAGTGTTAAGATTGTTGAAGATTTCGTCAGTGCTAGTCCTTACATGAACTAGTATAATTTGGATGATGAATGTTTGTGTTCTAATGCGTAAATTAAGAATATTATCATTAGCACTGCCCCATCTAATAATAACACATTCCAAATCTTTTATACTGAGAACATTCATGATTGACTAAAAAAAATTAGATTTTTTGTTTTGTTTTTTATATAAATAATGTGGTAAATACAAACAGGTAAATTCATGAAAACTAATCGAATGGATAATAATATGAAATACTTCAATAATTATGTGAAACAAGATACAAGCATAGAGTAGTGTATATCGAGACCAATCTTAAATCAACGAAACAATATAACTGAAAGCACCTTTGTTTCACTAATTCAAGGACAGTTCCTGAGCACGTCCAGGGGCAAGCCATTCATAATGCAATGACCAGCGCAGATATCAGACAGTGGCAGGCAGTGGTAGGCAGTGGCAGTAGGTTTCACATTTCACATTCCAGCGCTACAGGATGTGATAATAACTAGTGGCGAAGTGGCAAGTGCACGCGAATGTCAGAGGTCACTCCATTAGCGGAACGATACTGTGCTCAATGTGTTTAGCTGGAAACGGCTGTTTCTATATTTAAATGTTGGAATTTATTAAAGTACTCGTAGGTACCTAATGCTTGTTTATTGACATATCATTGTATAAGTAGATACATAAGCATTAAAATTTAAAAAAAAATAGTAATCTAAATAAGCATTTTATTTTTAAAAATCATTTTGATTGAACTTAATTACAATAAGGAACGGTTATTTCAGTTGAAGGAGATAACAAATAGTGCATTGAAAATTTATTTGATGTGATGTTTGCCGAGAGGTACTTAAAACCAAAAAAGAAAATAAACTATTCCAGTTGGGGAGACATAAAATAATGATTTTATTTTTTCTTTAAAACCCAAACCATGAACGTGTGAAATAGATATTATTATGGGTTCTTAGTTAAACCAAATAACCCATGAAACAGGTTCTTGGGTTCAACCTTAGTAATATTATTACTATAAGGATATTCGTTTGGATTATTTAAAAATAGGAAAAAAAGGTTATATGATGTCATAGGTTGGCAGTACCTATCGGCAAATGTCACATCAAATAACTTTGAACATGGTGTCGTGTTGTTCTCGTGCTTTTTACTTGTATATTAATTTTTGTTAAATATTTATTTAACTGCATTATTTGGTATCCCCCCAACTGAATTATTTGCTTCTTATTGTAATTATGTTCAATATTTTTTTAAAAAATGAAATCCATATTGCGAATGCTATACGATTGTAAAACATTACTTAAAAAAAACAGAGGTTATCATAAATACAGTCCGATATTTAATAGTAGACAAAAAATGAGGGTGCTGCAATAGTTTAAAATATTTTAAATAGTATCAGCATGATCGCTCATAGGAAAATTATTGTAATTTTTCAAAAGGAAATGGTTTAAGTGTATATTTTTTACTTTCACTAAACGGTGTTCAGAAACTAGGGATACATTCAGAAAGGAGATGATTCTACATATACATCATGTTTTAAGACAGTTTTATGTTTAAATTTTTCCATTATTTAACGCTTTGCAAAAGTGGACAATTAATTATGTTGAAATGAGATTTTTCGAATTTTTATAATTTATGTGTATTGAAATAATCACGTATTAGATTAATAAAAAAAATAGAATAAAATTCGCAGGTCAAAAACATAAACGTATAAAACGAGTTATGATGTTTTGTGACAAAACATCATAATAAAAAACAATCTGTCAAATGCGAATGAGTGAAAACATTTAAATGTGAAGAAGACATTTCAAGATCGAAGTGAGTAGCTATGTGTTGCTATAGTAACGAGTAATGACATTTTCTAGTTTCAGAATAATAAATATCTACGTTTAAATGCCACGTTTTATTTTTAAGTACGTACTAGCGCAGATCCGTGAAAAATCACGGGATATTATAAATGTAGGATATGTGAAGCTTAAAGCTTGCACCCTTCTTTTCAGATAATATGTAAAAAAAAAAATCGAATATTTTTTTATGAACAGGAAATTTGAAAATATATGCCTTTGTGAGATTTTTTGTTTGCATATTTAATTTTTATCATATTTTATAGACTGTATCAAAAAGTACTTACGTAACAAAAATTTTCAATAAAAAATGTATTTTTTCATTTTATAAATAATCCAAGCAGTTAATCTAACCCCCATCAATTGGTTGGAAGACAACTATACTGACCAGTACACAGCCAACTTTTGTAAGAACGGCGGAATAAATTCATTATTTGTACTAAATTTTTTTAAGTGGTGCTCAATTAGAGTGACACATACATCCGAAAATACTTACAGGTTGCTAATTCAGGCAATACTACAAATGATTTATCTGTAAATTCTGTACGTTTACTTACGAAAATGTATAAGGTTTCAAAAGACAAAAATCCTCACACTCTAATCTTTAAATTCTATGGTAAACATCTCAAAATGTCTGAAAATAGGGGCAGCTTAAAAACTAGTGAATGTGATTTTGAACATTTTACCTAAAAATCCAGTACGAATTTCACATAGAATATACATTTTTCTAGTTACACGTATAGAATTTATAGATAAATTATTAATGGTATTTCTTGAGTTAGCAAACTGCAAAGTGTATATTTTTGGGTGCTGACCGTTAACGATAAAAACTGTTACTGTCACTGTAGTTATCAGAGGGCAAAAAAACATGTCTCGTGATGTCACGTAGATTGGGGAAGAATCCTCACTAGGGATACAATAAAAGCTCTTCACACTTGCAACAAAGCAGCTAGTCCGGCACCGCAGCCCATTCGCAGAGATTTGATTGCTTATGGCTTATGCTGTGGAAATCCCCCGGTGACCTCTGCGGAATGCCGGCTCAGATAGAGTCTGACACTTGTTGATTTGAGAACGTTATTCCTCGAGGATCTATTGTTGGCCGATTATTGATTGAAATGTCACGATCTGAGGTACAGGCGCAGTAGAGGCGGTGTGATTCACCCGTCAGCCGGCAGGTGGAAATCGTGGCCTGAGCCGAGACGCGAACCATATACGATATGAACTGTCAAAACGTTGAAACACTTCTCATAAATATTTGGGAGCTTATTATAATCATGCTCAGTGCTCAGTGCTCGGTGAGTAATATTAAAAATCTGGGTAATATGATGGAAGATTTGGACTGCGATGGATGGATCATGTATCATATTGTGGGAAGGTATCCTTTTTACTAAATTATCTTTTTAATAAAATATACTGAAGATAATTCACGATAAAGTTAGAAGAAATAATTGATTTCCTGAAGTACTGAAATGATTACTATATATACATGACCACCTTACTGGCATGAAGCTAGAACTCAAATAAATTATAATATGTAAAAAAGGTTTTTTAAAAAATGTAACAAGCTACCAGCTCAATGCCACATGACCTTAACAGGCAGACGATTATTTTTTTAAGGTCATGTCCATTTATGTCATTTTTACATTAAATAAATACCCCCATGACCGGTCATCTTTGGGGATACTGGGAAGAGGATCATTTTACGGAAAGGAAGGAGAGTAAGTCTTTTTTAAATATTGTCTCCCCACAGGAGGCCCCGAGGAAAAGAATTTCCATCAGGGTCTATTTCATCTTTGGATGACATGAAAGTTAGGTAGTTGTGGGAAGGGAAACGGTATGAGGATGGGTAGGAATCTGGGGATCAGTATATCCAAGAGTGACGGACGTATTAATCCATCCCCTCTACTATGGTGCAAGGCGATGGGTCGAGAGAGTCCAGCTGGAGAGGTCAAGTGGTCTCCCTCAACCGATCTCTTCCGATCCGACCTACCACGCAGTTGGTGGGCAGATGCATCCGCTTCTAAGACCTGAACAAACTTCGCCCCATGAACCCGAGCACCCTTGCTAAGTCAAAAAACGTAGCCAAACCACTTGGGGTGACTTATGACAGAGGTTTTCGTTATTAAATACCCGGTTCCCAAATGAATTATATCCCAAATTGCGATCGGAAAAAAACACCAATAAGCACTGGAAGATGAAAATAAATCACAAGGAAATCAAAGTCTACTGACAATTTTATCGAAATGTACAAACTGGAAACAAACCACTTGACAAGTCGGGTACGAAAACTCACTACATCATAAAGATTCAAAAGTTACCTGTATTTTTCCTTTCGTGGATTATGCATTTATGCAAATCACGTAAAGCGATCAAAATGCTCGGGAGTAATCTTGATGCAACATGTTTATAAACAATCGACACGATGTCAGATTCCGGCTCAGCAATGTGTTCCATTGATACCACATTGTGCCATGCGATTTTGATAGTCATCAAGTGTCGGTGATTTTAGCTCACGAATATTCATGTGAATGGTGCTGGGGGAGATGAAAGAGGTGAACAGGTATTTAACTAACCTGCTATTATGAATGGTAATATATTGGATAATACCAACAACTTTACGATCTACTACTAATGCGGCTTTAAGGTGGTATTATTTTGTTCTTGTAACAGGAGTTATACATAAAATTCTACAATATACTGAAAAGTTGTACATATTAATAAAGTATTAGTTTAACCCTGGCATATAGCAGTGAGGTTTGGAATGTTCAAAGGAAAAGCGAAAGTAGATTATTATTTTTTTATTGATCCTACAATATTAATGTTATAAAAGGGTTATGGTACTGTGCATGTCTCACTAGGAGACCCTGTGTTGAAAGCAGGAAAAGTTTAAAGTTTACGATTTGCAGCTTACAGAGTTTACTGAGTTTACAAAGTTCACGAAGTTCAAGTTTACAAAGTTTACAATTTACAGTATAATGTTATGGTAAAAAGGTTGAGGCCTCAATTGAACATTGTATCATGATTTTAATCTATTTTGGCTAATGATACAAATCTTGGTGTACAATTTACATTTAACTTAATTTGTGTTCAGGATAATGGCCAGTGGGATTAGATTATTTAGCTTTGTTGCAAAGTATCTAAAATTTCTTTGGACAAATGTTGTTTTAGCTTGAGGGATAAGTAAGAGATTATGCCCTTTAGATCTAGTATCGCGAGGGATACTGGATCCAGGCAGCCATAGCAGTAATGATGGTATTCTTGGATTGGCGTACTCTGTATCATAAGCTTCCCATGCGGTGGCGGAGAAGTGTCCTGAGAGTACTCGTCCCTCCAGGAACGTAGCACTGCAGTATCTCAGTAGACGGAGTATTTGACAATATGCATTGTTGTAGGTGACTATTATATTATGGAAGATTATCTCTGTCTCACTGTTCCTTTGATTCATTTTATATTATGTCTCCCTCTTATTCTATTTTGTATTATGTCTCACATATATACATGTTCACTCTATGTATTTTTGTTTACTTTTATTTTTTACTTGGGATAAGGGAAACCGGTTGGTAATCAATTAAAAATAAATGAGTGGTTCTAAACAAAAGGTTTGATTTATTTAATAGAATTAATTAATATTTAAGATTTGTTATACTAAAAGGAGAACAGTAGATGAGTATTTTTATATGAAGACATTTGAATGTAGTTGAACTTAGCGATGTGTGATAGATGCAAACCGCATATGATTTTTTAATTTTTATAAAATTCTCCTTAAAATAATTTAAACGCTCACCGCTTTAAATGTTTAATTAGATGATGCAACACTAGGTAATAGAGAAATTATCCGAGGAGACTTGTAACAGCGTAGCGGTGCGGTGAAACCAAAGAGAAGATAAGTTGCTTCTAACTGGCAACACATTCCCGGGATAAGCGCGATCCTAATTGAAACAAAGCAACCAACCTACCAACCAAACAGCAAACTCCCATTTCAGTTGCCGCCATCCGTTCCGTAATACTTTACTTATAACTGCATGAACTACGGTGTGTTATACAAGATAGAGGATACAGGTGGCGAGTAACTTCCAAGTTAGAAGTTCTAACTGGCTCGCAAAAAAGCGGCAGACAATGGGCCCATATTTTATTATATGGGTTAAACGGTTTACAATTTAAGTTACTTGTTTTGCTAAATAAACCCAAATGTATAACAAAACAATATAAAAATTTAATGTGATTAACATGTTTCATATGACATGCGATCGATGCATCCCTTCCGTAAAGTATGTTTCACAAAGATGCATTGCTGAATGTACTGAATGTTCTGTACGTACTGAACGTACTGAACGTACTGAACGTACTGAACGTACTGAACGTACTGAACGTACTGAACGTACTGAACGTACTGAACGTACTGAACGTACTGAACGTACTGAACGTACTGAACGTACTGAACGTACTGAACGTACTGAACGTACTGAACGTACTGAACGTACTGAACGTACTGAACGTACTGAACGTACTGAACGTAATGAACGTACTGAACGTACTGAACGTACTGAACGTACTGAACGTACTGAACGTACTGAACGTACTGAACGTACTGAACGTACTGAACGTACTGAACGTACTGAACGTACTAAATGTACTATATGTGATTAATGTATAAGAAACTTAAAACAGAAAGAAACACAATTCAAATCCATTAAACTCGCTCTTTGATTATAATTAATAATGAATATATATTTCAAAAATGTCATTATTGTCATTAATTATTCCTCTTTTGTTGTGCTATAAAGAAGATTAATACTTCAAGCGTCACTATTGCAAGCAAAACTATTCAAAAGTATATTTGTGGATAAAAATCAAATTTAATCGCCTCCGTTTGGTGCAACGGGCAAACAACTACACTTATCAGTACATTACACTTTACAGTGCACTACACATAGAATACACTATACGACACTTTTCAGTTCGCACTACACTACACTTCACTTTTATTTACTCTAACCACGTAACAACTGTTTTAAATAGAGAATAATAAAGAAACAATAACTCAAGTATCAATTGGGAAGTAAAAATTTATGATTTTATATCATTTAAGAATAAAAAATAATCAAATTTAATTATCTCCATTGCGTGCAACGGGCGAACCTCCAGTTTTAAAATCCAATTAAGTGGTTGAGTAAAATTTTTATCACGTTATTAATTTTTGTTAGGAATTAAAAACTGTGATTTATTCAGTATCATTATTAAAAAAAATGCTGTCTGGTTTTGTTACTGTTATAGTTACTTCTTCCGTGCAAAAAAATGAAAAAGGAAATATTTCAATTGAATACTCTTTATAGCATATACAGGAATGAAATTGAAAATCAATTAATTATTTAATTAGAAACCCAATATTTTTTTCACACCCACAATTATTTTTGATAACGTGATGTATGTCCATAAAGTTATTGGGTTTTTAATATAAATCCTTCATCAAACGGATAATTTTAATTATTGTTTTAAATTAAATGAAAAAAATACTAATATGCCAATATTATGGTGGGTAACATAACAAAAATGGGCATACGGTTTATTTTCACGAGCTGATGGGATATTCTTTCTTGTCCTCGGTTTTATGAAAAGTTATCGACACTTGAAGAATATTGTGAGACTAATAAGCAATGGGTGATTTGAGGTTTTGAAAGTAGTTTTGATTTTCGAAAGAAAGCGTTTATTTTTCCACAGTATCTCTGAGCCCTTTCCCTTGAGCCGCGTCTCCTGTGTTGTTTTTCGAAAACATTTACACAAAAACACAAAGGTCCTTTAACAAAACAAAATCTCTTTATCAAACAATAGAATGGAACTCAATATATAGCGTAAACCAACCTACACGGACATAACTATCCCCAAAACATAGAATCATCCTATATTTTACAAGCATTTGGCTTATCACTCAATGATACACGGACTGGTTTTTATTTATTTCTTTATTTTATTTTTTACAAAAAAAAAAAAAAAAACATAATACATCCCATACTTGATTTTTTTAAACTTCCTATTGATCTACTCACCGTTGAGTTCCAGTAGATCGTGGTTATGGGAGAAGTATTTACATATGTAATGATAAAATAATGGAAACAATTCAATATGTAAACAATATTAAACACTTATTAAATAACTACAAACGTAAGTCAAAAGAACAGTTTTAGAATAATAATAAAAAAATAACCAAATAGTCATTTAATTTATATAATAATAATAATAATTGGATTACTTCTATAGCGCCGTTTTCGTGGGAAAATCACCTCAAGGGCGAATGCTAGATAGTATACATTAAGTAAGGGTACAACATACTCGTATCATTATCTAAGTTCAGGCAGTTAATTTGCTTTTTTTAATTGTTCGTATTTAAATTTTTCGGTTACATTAATTTTGTTTTTGGGTAATAATATATTGTACCATCTTCTACCTAAATACAAGTAGTGGTGCTGTGATGTGGTCCTTCTTAGATTGGGATGGCTATTAAACTGTTTGTTTTGAATCTATTGCTTATACTATCAGTGGAGTGAATTTTATTGATGATATTTTCTTTGTAGATTAGATATAAGGCGGTTCTTTTATATAATTCTGTAATAGATGGTACATTATATTTTCGTACCATTGTCTAATATTAGTTTTACAAATAAATAATAGTCTAAAATGGTATAGGAATTAGATTAGAAAATTTAGAAGCACTAGAAATTATTATTATTATTATTTTTTTTTTAAATTAGCAGTTAAGCTACTTAATAATCAAACAAATTTATCCTATAGCCCCATTTTAAACACGTTTCCTGTGAATCTTCCATCTTCCCCACTTATCAATTATTTACTTCCACTTCACATGACGTTATGGATACCGTTGTTATATTGTCTCAGTCATCCGTTTAATTATTATTATGTAATCAAGTAGTCTATTTTATTAATAACTGCTCTTTCTTATATAAATATTGTTAAATATTATTTCTCTTTAATGACTTCATTATATTCTCATTACACTGTTGTCTTTACTATCTATTATTATTAATATATGTTAATGTTGTCTCCCTCTAATATTTTGTTCTCTTTTCTCTCTCTTTTGTATTCTCCCTATAGTATTCTGTAACTATATATAACCGAAAACTCTGTATTATTATTTAGTTATTATATTTGCCAAGACGAAGCTTGAGCTAAGGGAAACCGGTTGGGGAAAAATGAAATATATTCGTATTGTATTAAAAAAATGTTTGTTTTATTTAACCACAAATTCAAACCACAAAGTGATTGCTTCTTACGAAAAAAAAACAAATCGAAGGGTTACCGTACACATTTATGTGTGCATACAGAATGTTTTTGCTTTTAATCACTGATAGAAAAAATTCTCTATGAAGGTGAAGAGGGGAAGGGGGAAAGGGCTGGTTTAATTTTTTAGTAACCACCGCAATGTGTGTGTCTATCCATGCGTCCAATACTCGTCAGTCAAAGCATAAATCAGATAGGATTTTTAGGTTATGTGTACTGAGCGAGATTATAGTATAATTTTATAAGAAGCTTGCTCATATATCAGTAATAATAATAATTTATGTATTAAAGTTATGTTTTCTCTTATTTTGTGTGCTATTTCGCATATAATGCAATAAACAGAAGCTTTCATCGCACGTTCAGCTGACAGCTCCCTAGGCAAGAAATATGGGCTAGCTCGTTTGTTCAGCGGCATGTTGTTGCTATCAGCGCGGCGCAGCAGTTGCACGCGAAGATTCTATTCCAAGGCGGCCGATAGCGGCGCGGCGGGGACCTTTTGGTGTGGTCAGCAGAGAAAAATCCCCCGCAAAGGGAAATGCGCCGCGAACAGGTACCTAATTTTGATTCCAACAACGGTAATTGCGGCTTGTTAATGAAATGAAGGAGATTGCGACACGTGTTTGCGTGAAATTTATGCATTCGGAATTTAAAGCCTTTGAGATTGTGGTATATCGGGTAATATTTTTGCAGTAAGTGAGCATATTAATTCACTTGCAGTAGTTTCGACTATTTCAGTACTTACCTACAGGGCCAGTGCACTGTGCAGTAAGTACCACTTGCACCAACCCCATTAAAAAAAATAGTTGAGCTGAATTATGAAAGCAATTAATGCCAATTATAGACAATATAATTTCAGAAAACCTACCTTGAGATAATAACTTTCTGTAAGCACAACTTTACTTCGTATATTATTAATAGAACCCTGAAGAAGGTACAGACTGAACCGAAACCGGTTGGTTTATGTATTCAATAAAGTGGTGCTAAAACATAAATGTTTATATTCAAAACAAATTATCTCTAACATACAAAGTGATTATTTCCTGTCAAAAAATAATAATTGCATTTGACAGCGCATAGCTCTTGCTAGAGACGACTGATACCTAAAACGAAAACTGAATTTTTTCTGCTTTTTGAACACAATTCCCGATATACGGAGACTTAAGATTACATTTACGATATTTTTGTTTATATTTCGTAAGTTACTCATGATAAAAAAAAACAACCTTTCGGTATCTCTGAAAAATAACATATTGCGATCTAGTGACTGTCACCGGGACAATTTAACAGGGAATATTGACCATTTCTAACTGTGCCATTTGAACGTTGGGAATAAAAGTCTGAACATCTGATTGGTTATTGGCTGCGAAATGTTTTGCACAGGGCCCCAAGTACACGAAAATGTTCGTAGAAAAATACAGTCTATCTCAACCAACTTTTATGCAATTCGTAAAAAAATTCCGTTAAAAATTTTTCTATACATTTTTTGACGATCTTTCAGTGCACACATCGGCGCCCCAGAAAGGTAGAGACGAGTTGAAATGTTTCCATCGCAATATAAGGCATAATTGTAAGCCTTTTCAGATATTGCGCCTATGTTTTTTGTACAATATGAATTATGAATATATGGCAGATCCGACGCTGCCTACCTACCCATGTAATTTAGACGACGTTTTGAAGAGACTAAATATGTACGTTAGTTTACGTTATCTTTGACACAAGAAAAATGGAGAATCAAAATTATTACCAAAAATATTACGAGAAATTGGCATTAAAGAGCTTACCTATTCAAGCGCTGGTTTCTTAGATTTTTGTTATCGTTTGAAAAATGTTGCAATAGTGCTTCACCCGCCATCGGCAAAGCATTATAAATAAATGCATTTAAATTCAATCATCGCCCATGCAAGTCAGGCTAAGGCTACTAGCTACCTGCTCCGCACCCCACTATTCCTGGGAAATAATTAATAAGCGCATCTGGGAGTATCAGCGAGATGAAAAAGGACCAATTTATATCTTCTTTTCCTTTGGGGCTGCAACCGGAGCCGGCAGCAGGAGGTGGATGGATGAATCACGTGATGGACATATTTAGATTTTTTATTATACATATAGACAAATAATATCTATAATTTCCTTTCTTCTTCAGACATATCCAAAAATTGGTTGCTATAGCTCTATCGCTTTTAATAGAATACCTTCATTTTTAATAAAAATAAAGTCCTAATTACGACGAAAACATGATCAGGAGGCCTATTCTGGTTCTCATGAAAACTCCTTACTCATTTCATTAGGCTTAAAGACCTGCGATTCCGATTACATATCAATGACAACACATTTTTAGGGAATTTGTGGTTTAATTACCACAGTATTATGAAAAATCCTAAATGAAAATTATAGCATATAACACGTGTAGTTTATTATTACTTCTTTGTAATGAAGAGTTTTATCCACTATGTACATAAGTTACGTAATTTTATTAGTGTCCTACCGGTTTCGATGCATTGGTGTCAGAAATTCGCCTTAAAAACTTTATAAATAAACAACTAACTTAATTTAGAAAAAAATAATTTAATTATCTTTATTAACAACGTATCCACTGTTATTTTCACTCCTCTCAGTGCCCCCCCCCCAAATCACTAATCCCACCCCCACTACTCTCACCTAATAATGTCTAATTATTTGTGTACTTGCTTAATTTAAGTTAGTTTTAAGAAAGCTAGTGAAAGAGACGGATGTGTTAAAACCGGTAGCACAGTAATAAAATTAAATAACAAATGTACATAGTGGATTAAACTTTTAATTGCAGAATGTCTAGAAATTGTTACATAGTTAAAGCCCAAGATATATATTATTACTTACTCTAAAAGTGGGATTTATTATAATTTTTAGAATTTAAACAATTTTTATCTGATATTTCGGGTTTTTGGCATAGGTACTTTACTAACGACGCAATTTCGTTGATTCAGTTCATTTAATAGCATTATTATGCGACAAATAACCCAGCAATAAACTTTAAACTCAATAATATTGATTTTTCGTTCGTTAAAACTACGCAAATATCGATATTTCTAAAGAATGTCGTTAGCTGAATGACAGCTGTCATCCGAGAGAACCGGAACCGCAGTTAAACAAGAAGTCTTTAAGCCCAAGGAAAATGATAAAAAGAACCAGAATATGCCTCCCGGTAAAACGAAATTTCTTAGTTTTAATAAAAGATTTTCTTTCTATGTACGTACATCAAGTTCATTCCGTATATATGTAAGATATAATGTACTAGATGATGTGTACCCGGCCTTGCTCGGGTACAATAATTGATTTGACAGCGAAAGTAACTGTCTCCAAATATTCATTTCAATATTTTATTTCATTCCAAAACATTTATTTTTTCAAAATATATGTAAATCATAAAGTTCTTAAGTAGGTACCTACTCGGGTATTCCATTTTGAAAATATTCTACCCAGAGTGTTATATCTATGGGCTAACCTAAATAAAACATGGCGGGTTTAACATTTTTCATACTAATTTTAAAACGTTATAGCAACAGTTTTACATATTGAATTTCATTCGAACTACTCTCTAAACCTTCCCGGTACTAATAAGAACAAATTGTGCTATTTTCAGCGAAACCGGTCCAGTATTTTTCGAGGAAATCGAGGACAAATAAACAAACAAAGAAACTTACATTGCTTTTTATATATAGATATTGAGACAAACACTTTTTGTTCTCGTTTCTAAACAATAACCATTTGCATGGCATATTAAACGTTAGAGAAACACTTACGCAGTCTTCCTTTTAGGAATGTGGACGCGTTAAGCCTCGACGGTCCGGCAAACAGCCAGTTACAGGCAGGATATAATGGGCAATACTACTTTATTGCCAGATAAAATAACGAAGACTGTTTTATCCTAGTGCAATTAAATTGGCAGAACCATACTTCGAATTGGGTTTCCTTATTTCTTATTTTTAATTGCGAATTGTTCAATACTTGCATCAGTAATAAAACTGATTAGTAATTAGCATCGTATAGTGATGCGGCGGAGTGACAGGTTCTTGGCATTTGTATAAAATTAAATGGATTTGTGACGCATCAAGACGGAGATAGGAGCACACATAAATTGACCATATTATCAGATTATGCATAGAATTTCTACAAAGGGTTATCTATTTCAAAAGAAGTTTATGTGAGAAGAAAATTCACATTCGCAAAACGCCTTTAGACCACCGGTTGTACGCAAATTCTTCCGTTCCTGACAGAAGGTATAATAATAATATTAATATTTGGATGATTTGCATATCGCCGTTTTTGTAAAAATCACCTCAAGGGAGTGGTACAAATATATATATTTTTTTCATTGCTCTATCTTATCACTAACTATAAACAATCAATTATGGCTAACAAATTGCATTCACCGGTTCATCGACATATAATACCAAACTATATACACAATGCATTTGACCCATGAACGTGATGCCGCGTTAAAATATACATGTCATCAGGATAAAGTTAGCAGAGATGTATTTAATTCATATCATATCATGAGTCAGGATACCGGAGGAGTGTCTGGATGTGAATGAAGTATCGCGTGTATGTCAGACGTGAGCAAAGGTGTGGGTGTGCGGCTGTGGAGGTTGCAACCTCTCTGCCCGCACGTTCGGAGAATTAGTGAATTGGTTAATTAGTAATTATCTTTGACGGCCTCCATGGTCGAGGGGTAAGGCTCTCAACTACGAATCCGAAGGTCGCGGGTTCAAATCCCGGCGTGCGTAAGTAAATTTTATTTAATTAATTTGTGCTGTTTCACAATTAATGAATTAAATATATATGTAGTATATTTGCACGTTCCAGAGTGGAAGAATCTCAGTATCGCCCTGATGAAAGACCACCATTCAGAATTGAAGCGTTGCTTGAAATGACTTTTAGCCGTGTTTGGTGACCAGATCTGAATAGCCAGGTATTTTTCTCCACCTTTCTCTTCATTTAAAAAAAAAAGATGATTTATTTTAATACTGCAAGTAGAACACATCTTGGCCTTTGGTTTAACGGGGCATTTTTTGGTGAATATTTTTGTAAGCCTATAAAAAAATAAAGTATCAAACCTAAATATAATGTTTAAAGTGAAAATCATTTACTTACGAATTGGGTATTGTCATATTGTTCAATGTGGCAAACTATGTTTTTTTTAATATGACCGAAAAACATTTTAATATTTTTCCTTCAGCTCTAAAAAAACTAAAACAGGATTATGCATTTTGCGAAATTCGGCCGGTGTTAAGCGGGAATTTCAACCTTGTTGCCATCCCCATAAGGAGTGCGTGATTTCGTGAAACAAAAAAAAAATTATACGACCAGTGTGAAAATGATTTGTATTTTTATTTAAGGCAAGGTGTTTAGTTTACTAAAAACAGGGGTTTATTATAAGTTGACACAGAATAAACACGAGACGTTCGTATTTCACATTAAATAAATGAGTATCTTCGCCCTGACCCCGCGAGGGCGCATGACCTAGACAAGTGCGAGCAAGCATCAAGCAATAGTTGAACATTAATGCAAAGTTCGGAAATATTTTTACTGTCACAATTGATTTTGTTTCTATTTTTACAACAAAAATAATTATCTGTTGGTTGGGAATTGCCAAGGACGCTAGGAGCGCGGTACGCGGACATTGGGCAGGGCTAATGACATCCGAGCGATGCCTTCAGTCTCAAGTAATGGCTCTAAGCAGCAGTGCGGCATTGAATGAATCAGTGAGTTCGTTAACCGAATGAGCCCAAAAGGTCTCCTGACTAGTCACCTGTTTTTGTGCTTTTAATCGAATTATGAAAGCCCCCGCCGGGGCCGGGGCCGGAGCCCTTCCGCCAGATGCGACCCGATCCCGGGCTTTCCTGTCAGTCAGACTGTGCACGTGTTGCCCCATTCAACCGTTTTCTCATTCATTCATATGGCGGTGATTGGAGTAACCTACTTGTTTACTCCTTGATCTAATTTTAGGCTTGCGACACTTTTATATGTAAGTTTGAATTCTTTATACATATGTATATAATTCTGATTTTACTACCCGACTTCACCAGAGATTCCAATTGATAAATATGTGACACATACGAGTAATAGGCAGTAGCGTGCAGCTTGCAAAGTGTGTTATGAATGATAAGTACGAATAAATTTGAATGACATTATTTAATAATTTTTCAGACTCTCCTCTATCCAAACCAATTAACCATTTGGTAATTATTGGATCGATGTATGATATTTTGCAGGTTTTAATGTATAAGTATGTTGCCTGTTGTATGGGGATGATGCGATGCTGATTGCTAACAGTATGGAAGATTTACAGTCCCTTGTATCTAGGATGAATGAAGTATGCATGAAGAACGAGCTAATGATGAAAGTAAGTAAGTCTAAAGTCACGGTGTTTGAAAGAGAGAGTGCGAAAACAGTGTGCAATATAGTTGTGAATGATGAATACTTGAAGCAGGTCGATGAGTTTGTATATTTGGGAAGTATGTTTACGAGAGATGGAAAGCCTGATAGGGATATTGAAAGAAGAGTGAATGCAAGAAACTCCATTAACGGAGGACTGAACGCGGTTGGCACTAACAAAAAGTTGTCTAAAGAAGCGAAGCTAGCAGTCCACAATGGAGTGCTGATACCAACCCTGATGTATTGCAGTGAGGCATGGAATTGGCAGAAGAAGGATGAAAGTAAACTGAATGCCGTAGAAATGAGATCTCTGAGACGAATGTGTGGTAAAACCATCTATGATCGTGTGAAAAATAGATGGTTTGGGCATGTGGAGCGAATGAACGGAGAAAGGAGTGTAAGAATAATGTATGAAGCGAATGTGAATGGAAGAAGAAGCCGTGGACGTCCGAGGAAGACATGGCACGATCCAAATACTTAAGTCGGGGCATGTCAGAAGTCGGAATAATAGAAGAGAATGTATGAGACGATGTATGAATGTGAATGAAGCAAGAAGTGTATGCCAAGATCGAGTTGTTTGGCGGTCCGTCCTCTCTGCCTACTCCTGCGGTGAAACGGCGTGATGGTTAGTTAGTTAGTTAGTTAGTTAATGTATATTTCTGGGGGGATTTTATTACATATTTTCGGTCCCAAATATATATACATGTGTTTTGATATTTTGACGTTATGTTCCTCGGGACAAGGAGATTCTTTCTGACTTCTTGTAATACATTTATGTTTAGCTGATTTGTACCCGGCCTTGCTCGGGATTTTTTTTTGGAATAAATTAATGAAGATGTGAATTTTTGCTGGTTTTTTTGGTACCATAATTGATTTGACAGTGAAAGTAACAACTTTTGACGACTATTACTATCTCTAAGTAATGTAACCTTGATTTCAAAATTTTATTTAATAATAATAATTAATAAAAATAATATTTATGTATAAAACATACATTATTTAACAACAATATTTAATAACGCTTTGACTGCCCAACTGGGAACAAATCCCGTTTTAGGACAGTGAAATTGACAAGTTTAGTTCATATTAAGTGCCATTATACAAAAATAGAAGTAAATAAGGTAGTATTGACATAGAATGGTAATTGCATTCCAAACATTTATTTTTTCAACATATGTACATATAATCTTATGTTTTCCATTTTGAAAATATTCTACCCAAACAAAACTTCTTATTTTGAATATGTAATCTGTGGCTAACCAGAGTGGAATGTGTGCTAATTTAACCTTGTAGCAACAATTTTACATATAAGATTACATTCAAACTATTCTCCAAACTTTCCCGGCACTAATAAGAATAAACTGTGCTATTGTCGAGTAATTTTCGAGAAAATCGAGGACACACAGCAAACATTAATTTTTATATATAGAGATTGTTTTTTAAAAGTTTTCTTGGTTTACGTATACGTGGATAATAACCCTTTTTATGTAGTGTTGCCGAACATCAAGGGTATTAAATTCTCTAAAAAGATTATCGCTACAAAACCTACAGGTTTGAAGCAAAATGACTCTAATAATGCATGTTTTCATTCAAGTATAGTTTGTATCAACATTTCTTCAAGTAATATTTTTTTAAAACACTGAAACATTTATTGTGCTAACCAATAAAACCAACACCAACAAAATGATAATGATTAACCGGTGGGTGCGGTAAATCATCCATGTAACAACCGGCATACTAGTCACTAGCTAGACATCCAGAACGACTATCATTAACGACATTCTGGTTAGATCCAACGCGACCCTTGTTATCCCGCCACCTAAAAACTTAATCACGGAACATCTGGAAAGGGTTCTTACTGCGATATAAAATATGGGCGTTTTCCGGTTCCATTAGACATCCGTATACAATAAATATATTTATATACAATAATATCACCCCAACATGAGCGTATCCAAACCTTATTACGTCTAGTTATGTCTAATGAAGGGGTAGATTAAATAATGTTCTTTCTTGTTTAGTCGGTAGTAGTCAGGAAATACATTCCCCTCGTTAAGCTTTACGAGTAAGTTACCGACTTCTGTGTAAATAACAGCCTAACCACTGATGTCAGAACTAATAGACTTACCCTCAGTACGATTTCGACGGCTAGAAGCAAGGGTCACGTGACACCTATTTCGGCACCATCTTAGTTCACTGCCCTCCACGTTAGTTTAGCGTGATTTTGACTGCGGTTGGCGAATTAAAAAAAAAAACATTTATAAAAAGGGTGAAACTAAATACTCTAACAAAATTTACGGTTTTTGTAAACAAGTTGCTGTTTTAATAATTGGCGTCATGCCTAGCTTGCCCCCCACCACTCTTATTTTGATTGCTTCCCCTTGCGTGTTAGGGCATCTCTATGTATTATTTGCCTGTGAGTATAACCTATTTTCGTTTGATGTTTTAGAATAACAACGCTACCTACGGATTTATTTTCCAGTTGTGAAATTCCAAAAAAGTCTCGTGGGTAGAGGAATGTGTCCATTCGAAATCTGAACATGTGCGAAACATTGAAACCGTAATTTGATATCAAATGATTTATCAATAACAATCCGGACTTATTGGTTATTGGCCGCTTGAATTCTCATGTTTATCCAGCACCGGAATCTACCGCGCATAAATAAAATGTCTAAATATATTTCTATTTGTCCACTCCGAAGTCATTAATAATGGTTGTCACGTCAGAATAGTTGCTATCGGTGGACCACATATGAAGGCAGGTCGCTCGCCGGATTTGTCAACTAGCTGAACCGGCGTTCACCACAAGTAGAAGTAGGTAGGAAGCGTGCACCATGTACCTGCACACGGACAATAAAAACTTCACTCCGTGATTCATTTATGGGTAACCGATATTTCTAACTTATTTACATATGGATAATACATAAATTGAATCGTATCTTGCTTTCGATCTAGGCGACATTACAAGTCCACCGATATTCCCGACGCAGGCGCAGGCACCTAGGAGGTCCCTGAGACATGATGGATTTAGTCATCTATCTTTATGTGTCAATTAATATCTCGAGGTTATATCAATAGTAGGCACCGTGGCCACGTGGTTTTATGATTCCGGTTCAGCCGTCTGGCGTGATCTCTGAACTGGAGCCAGACTTGCATAAATCTGCATTAGCAATGTCATTTGTTGGACCATGCTGCTTTTTACAGCGTATCTAAAAAAGACACATGTTATTAGTGAAACGACCTGTTCAGAACGTTCTCATTATGCTCAAGAAATGATATGGTACTCCTTTTAAATCTTATTGATTAATAGCCATGTTTTCTCTTTGTCATTTGGTACCGTTCTCCTCTATAATTATACATATCTCTGCGGACAACTCCTCTCGCATTAAGATGTCGTAAAGCATGCGGTGGCGTATGGCAAGCGCGGGTATTGTTTTTGTTTTATTTACGGCTTTTATCAAAATGGCTAAATTGAATAAAGTTTTCGCCAGAAGCGAATCAGAAAGCTGCCACGCGCCGCTCGGCAGGGACGATAAATTATCCATAAAAACAATTTGACAAGCATTCTCCGCCACAGCAGTTCGCAGGTTCCTCCGTCCGCTGGGCTAAACCCATAAATCACGGGAACGGTTATCGCCTTGATGGTTCTATGGTCTGTTATAAATATTAGAATGGCGACATCGCCGTGTGTCGACTCGAAGAGATACTCGGTACTCAACTACTCGCAATCAAACATCATACTCCAAGCATATAATTATTAGGACTCGACGTATGGCCATAAACCAACGAGCATCTCCCAACAAGGAAAATTCAATTGCATAAGATCGATTTAATGAATCGTTCAATAATAATTATTTACGCGACTTAAGCTTGACGACTTGAATAAATACAGCCTGTGATTAATGTTGATAAGTACGTTTGAACCAAAAGTAAAATGATTTTGAAAGTGTTTTAATTAAATTCTTCAACCACAAAATGATTATACCGCGTAACCTACCTTAGTATTACGTATCAAAGAGTGAAATTAGATGCTTAAAATCACAACTCCTCATTTTTTGGACAATGATTTATTGGAATAACTCATTGAAGCTTATAACCTCATTGGAATATTTAATTATTGAAGAAGATACTATTCAAAATTCTAAAAATGAAACACGAAACAGAAAAAGATACAGAAAGTACTAAAGTATCAGTCGCATCTGGGAATCGAATCCAGGACCTCTGTCTTATCGGGATAACGCTCTAACCACTAATGCGACCTGTTTATTTTATGTTAATTTTATCGATAATAAACTTAAAATTTAAGACTTATCAACATTATCGTCAATTAACACTTTGATTGCAGAGTTCTACCTGATTTTGTTTGCCATTTAGAAAGTGTCTCGAATATACCAGATTTTTATTTATATGGGACATCTATTGACCTTTCTACAAGAATATTCAATTTTTTCGAATAAATTAATGAAGATTATAAGGGTTCTATTTGAGAATAATATTGGTAAGTATTAAATTTGAAGTATGACATTGATAACACTGCCGTAAAATATACAGGTCCTATTAGCTCAGTGGTTTGAGAGTTGTCCTGGAAAGACAGAAGTCCTGGGTTTGGTTCCCAGATGCGATTGATACCTCTTTTTTTCTGTTTCATGTTTCATTTTGAGATTTGTTTGTATCATCTTCTTCAATGATTAAATCATTTATTTTTCAAAATAATAATGTTTCTTTGGACAATTAGTGAAAAAGTAGGTACCAAGTATCCCAATACGAAACCAGACATCACGATATTTCTAAGCAGCATGCCACTTTCCTCGCACTGACATTTCAAATATTTGAAATAGTTATGATAAACTGCTCAATCGTGAAGCTGACTCGGAACGTAGAACACAGAACACAGAATACACTGCTGCGACGAGTGACGATGTATTGATCCGATATTTGCGACATATCGCATTAACATTTAACGAACTTCAACCGTGATATGAAGGGGACCAGGGAACCAACAAAGCTGTCGGGGAAGATTGACTGCCTTTAGAACTCGCCGCGGCGCGGGCGTCAATATTAAACTCTGGGAGGCTCGCTCTGATATAGAACACATTGGCTGAGTCCCCCAGACAAGAAATCTAATCGACTTACGGCCGTTCTACACAACTTATCAAATGATCAATTTGAGTCACCGATCAGCCAAGTGTTTTGTTAAGTATTCGCTCTGTTTGCCTGTTTCCAAGCATTTACCATCCTAAATAGTCTATGGAGGTGCCCGCCCACTATAAAATACTATCCGCCCACTCACTTTAAGACAATTAAGTGACATCAAAGTAAAAATATTCAATGTAAATTTTACATAGATGAGTTAATATTATATTTGTTATGAATACACATCGTTTGTTTTAAAAACTAATACGTAAACTAACATTTTATACTTCACAAACGTGTGTGTTAAAAATATGTTGAAAATAAAGTGTTTACTTGACTTTTGATAATGCCGCAAAGCACATAGTTTATTTTGTACATTTGACATTTGACGTTTCTCGATGAGTGATAAAACAAGACAAAACGTAGCTTACTTATACTTACTAAAATAAGTTGGGTTCTCTTTAGTTTTATTTAAAACATACAATAAACATGTTTTGACATTCGGACACGGAAAAAAACTTTGTCATTCAATATTTGAGTCGCGTAAAAAAGATCGACAACTAATAATGGCATTTCGGTGACGTTTGTTCACCCTGTTGACTCTTTTTATAACTAGTCTTCTACTAAGGGGAACTTAATCCACAAAAACCGATATCCTAAATTGATGGTAAATTTGATCGAGAAATTCGCTGGGAAGAGCGAATTGAATTTGAACAGTGTTGAGGCAAAATTTCGGCTCAGCAGTTGCGCAGTAGGGTTGGGAAGAACGGCCGTTATATAAACTGATCTGTTGATAAAATCTAATTACGACTTTATTAAACTTTCCTCGATGCAATTTAAATTAAGCAAGGCTCGCGCGGGGTTTTGTTACACCGCGCGTGTGACTTGTATAAAATGTTGTTCCATTGGCAATCTTCAAAGACTCCAAGATAGAGTCACTACGCAAAGGACACACGATTGAGAGACCTTCCAGGTGCGGGAGACTACCAATGCGGTTATTGCATCTAATTATCATGTACGTTAATACACTATTAATTGTAATTGTTTTAATTCGTTGAAAACCATTTTTTTTTTAAATTTTAAATAAATCAAATATAATGATTATTATTAAGTTCTGCAAGAATTTTATTTATTTCGTTTTTATTTTTTATTATTGTGACAGCTGTTTCGGCATTTAAAGCCATTGTCACACTGTGATCAGGCTACATTGAGACGACCTATTTGTATGATTTTATTCCTACCGCATTTTTTTAAATATCTTTGAAATGAGTTATTAATATTTTCGATGGAAAGCGATTTACTTAGAAATCAATTTTGATAACCGCACAAGAGTCCCAACTTCTCACATCCGTCTGGAACAAGTGAGACCGTGGTATTCTCAATTGGGGTATGTTGTGAGGCTGAAAGATGTGAGAAGGGGAAGGGGATGGGGAGGAGGAAGATTGGGAAATGGTTGGCTATTCAGATCTAGTTATCAAACACGGCTAAAGCCGTTTAAAGCAACGCGTCGATTCTGAATAGCGAATAGTCTACTCTAGAACTTGCCCCAAATAAACTACATTTGATTTTAACTTATGAAATAACGCAAATTACTCAAATAAAATTGACCTTCGGACCTCGGGATTCGAATCCGCGACCTTCGGATTCGTAGCCGACGATCGTAACCACTCAACCACGGAGGCTGTCAAAATTAGAAATCTTTTTCTTTAAATCATGACAGGTTTACCTTAATTGCTTTATGAAGACATGAATGTTATTTAAGTAAATCTAAATACGTTTTACCTGAATTATATTGAGGAGTTATATTATTTATGTTTCCTCAAAATATTAAGGAGCAGAGAATAGATAATTTTTCTTCTTTTTTTATTAACGTTTTATGTATTTGGATATTTTTTTTTTGTTTATCTCTATTTTGTTATATGCCTTAACCACAGTTTGAAAATGGCTTTACACGCCAAAAAGCTGACAATTTAATAATAAGGTTATTATATTTTAAATAATAAAGTATGACGACAACTAAAAAATATTTGCTTTTGTAGGACTCGACTCGTTACGCCTGTTTAACATAACGATTGAAATATTGGAAGTGGTCACGTTTGAAACCTGGAGGTCAATAATGTTTACAATATTTCAATGGATAAAAACGGTGCATAGACGCTGCATTTGGTTAATATTATCCCACAGTAAATAAGGTTAGTAAAAAGTGTTTCTCGCAATAAATTATTCATTGTATGACTGCTCAACCCGTAATAGGTTTCATGGCGTGGCAACTGATTACATTTAAATGGTAAGATAAAAAAAGTTAACGATTCTGTTGTACATTGCGGGTACCTACTTGTAGTACAAGCCGCATTGTACTCTACCCTACCTGCGGCATGTACAAGTGTACAGGGTTCATCTGTAATGAAAAGGAATAGCCGTTAAACGTCGGTTTCCCTTGAAAAACACGAGAGCTTTCTTTGAACCAAGAATTCTGCTGGATAATGAAATTTACATCGTAAAATCTACCAATAAATCAGTTGAGATAATGACGGGACTTTGCAGTATGGAACATCACTGGCTATTATTTGAGACAAAAAAAACTATACTATTATAGGAGGTTTTTGTCCATAATATACTTAACATACTTGTATAACTTGCGACTCAAATGCCGCCCATCACGTCCATTGACTCTTTTAATCAGTCTTCGAGATGTGTTATTAAAATCATGCTAGGCAAAACCCTGTACTGCAGCATCCTTTATATTTCATTTCTTTCTTATGAATACTGCATTAAAATAGACTTGTGAACAAATTGGACTGTGCATTATCTAATAAATTATTTGCCAAAAAAAAAACTGAAGTAAGTAGCGTGCCACTGCTTTGTGTAACCAGTGCCCACACGGCAGCGAGCGCCTCACATCGCTGTCCGCCATCGTGGATTCGCCACATTTTGCTCGCATTTAAATGTCGTCATTATTAATGTATATTTATTTAAAGTGGCAGTGCAACAAAGGGGCCCACCGACGTGGCTCCGCGGGGCTCCGATCCCACAAGAAAGAGGCAGAGGGCTGAACCTCGCGGAACCAAATGTATCAATTAATATAAAAGCCCGAGGACCGTGGGCATGTATTAATGTTTAGCGCAATCACGGGCACAGTGTAATGATGCCCGGTGCCGGTGCCCTGTGCCCGATGCCCGGTGTCCGCTGGGAAGCGAGCTTCTCCGGCAGATAACGAAATGTAACGCGCAAGTTGCATGTCGAGGAATGCGCGTGGGAGGGGAAGTGTGCATCACGCCTTGGAAGAGAGGGTGGAGATTTAGGATATCAAACCGCTAACCAGTATCAAACCATAAAGTCGTTAGATCATTGCCGTCTCTAATCCAGGACACCTTCTTTATCAGCTTATCGACCACCTACCTGTTGAATATTTCAGCGGTGAGATAAACGTCTTGATATAGCGACACAATTGTTTAAGTAATTACTAAACTTTCCTAGTTAATATGTTTTCAACTAAAAGAGGAATTGACAAAATGAATTACTATATGGTGGCTTAATATCGTTTCTTTATTGAGTGAAAATTGTGAAGAATACAATGGTAACTTTTTAAATAGTTAAAATATAAATAATTCATTAGCATAGTTTGGCATTAGAAAGACGTAAGCTATCCGATTATGCTGACAATAAGGATCTCCACTGCATTTTTTTTTAATCAATGATGATGTTCTAACTAAAATACATTTTTTTCTTTCTAAAGTTAGTTTTTTATAGTTTATTTTTTTTTTAATATGTCATGCCCCGCCAAAACACTTCAAATCTATGGCAGTTCGGTTTTGAGTTTAAAATGTCAAATGTCAAAACAAGAATGAGCTTTACCATTAATTATTTTATATTATATTCATAGAAAACCATGACTAGACGCAATTAATAAAAATATCTACCCTTTTAGAAATTTCAACTCATAGAATAATAATGGTATTTAACATTAAAATTATTTATTAATTACTTATTTTTTTCATTATTAACAGTTTTTTTATATTGAGCAATGATTATGCAGCTTGAGGTCACACAAATTAAGTTAAAAATTTGGCAAAACACATTGTTTTTCAATTCAATTTTTAAAATTTATTGTAAATTAAATTTAATAATGCTATCATTAGGTTCAATAATAAATAAAAAACTAAAATACTTAGAACTTAATAATAACATTATTAAATTTGACTTACATTCTTTAAAATATTTTAAATGGAGTTCTCCGAATTGAACAAAAAAACAATTAATCGGAAAATACATACTTAAAATACAAAACAGGATCAACAAACGACAATTTTCAGTACAAATCCAAAACCAGAATATGCGCGGGCGAGACCTGTGACTTCAGATGTTCCCAATGCAATGGTACCAACACGGTGTGTTGATGAAATGGTTTTTGTCAACTTTTAAATAACGATTTTTATATTCTATTTATAATCATATATTGTACAATAAAACTAGTATATTCTGTATCCGCTTTGCTGATCTAAATTGACGTATTTTGAGCTTTAATGTTAAATATTCATCCATTAAACTCAATTAAATGGAGTTCCTTATTGCTCGTTGGCTTCAATTGGGATGGATCTGGATATAATTCCGCTTTTTAACGGAATTTTAATATTGCTATTTTTAAATTCAGGGTATTGCCATATACGTTGGAGGGTGGTGTCATTGCATTTTTAAACAAAGTCATTTGTTTCTGTTATATTTAAAATAGGTATATAGCCTTTTTAATTATAATTATAAGTCCATTCAATTTCTTTTTAATAACTGATTGAAGTTTATAAACCTCATTGTAATATGTAATCATTGAAAACGATAATATTAACATATCCTAAATTAAACACGAAACCTAAAAAAAACCATATAAAATAAATTAAATTAAAAAGATATCAGTCGCATCTGGGATTCGAACCCAGGATCTCTGTCTTACAGGGACAACCGCTTTATCAACTAAGCTAATGAGAATAGTTCAGTTTACGCCATCTTCATCGATATCATACCTCAAATTCAAGACTTGTCAATATTATCCTCCATTTTAAATCCCATATTATTGGCTGCTATCTTTATGATGATTACAAAGTTCTTCCCTAACACAATTGCAATCTGGATAGTGTCTCGGATATACCTTTTACGATTTTACGATTTTTATTTATATGAGACATCTATTGAGTTTTCTACAAGTCTAGAAAGAATATTAAATTTATTTTTAATAACTTATTGAAGTTTATAAACCCCATTGTAATATTTAATCATTGAAGAAGATAAT